>JAUCNO010001004.1:1397042-1407868 GCA_032353835.1 Enteromius viviparus
TCTTTGTGAATGCACTTTGTAGGGTTTTATCTGTTACGATTAATGCTCCCTGCTCAGCCTTGAATAATTCTCTGAGTGCTTGATTGGTTTTCCCTGGGAAGTGTTCACCTTTTAGGGGAGGGGGCACGCTGCTCAGAAAATACAGACTCTGATGGAGAAGCAGCAGCTCCGTGCCCTGCATTTAATTAACTATTCACATCTTCCCTCATCAGGCGGTGAGGGTGCTACATAAACAATAGCAGGTAATTGGCCTTCGTTTTTTTCTTTTTTCAATTGGTTGAGTCAGTATTTAAAAAAAACAAAACTTTTTCTTATCTAATGCAGAACATCATAGCAATTAGCGAGGGATTTTCAAATATAGTACAGCTTCCTCATAGGGCTTTTTAGGCAATTTCCATATTTTGTTTTATTAATCTTTCTACAGACCTTCGAGTCCAATTTGGCTGTTGTTGATGATTATGGCTGTGTTTTCTGTTCAGTATATTAAAACAGATTTTAAAAGAGTCTTCCAAAATAAAAGAATGTACAACTATACTGATAGTGTCTAAACACCATACAGAAGAAAATCAGTGCCTGCTTCAGCATTACCTGTTTTAGAAGGTAATGGACCTGTTTTAGAAGAGAGATGCGTGTTAACCAATCATAGTTTACTTCTGAGTTTACAATCTGTCACACCTTTTGTTGTAAACATTATTTTGTTTTTGACCTGTCAGGTAAGGAAGGGAATGGGAGGATTTAGATATGCTTATCCTTGGACTATAAATGAAATTTAAAAAACAGTTTATAGTGCTTAATGTGAAATCTCATTCACTGTAGAGTAAAATCTTTATTTGTGGATTTGGCTTTTTTACCCACAGTGCATTTCATGCATTCTTTTCAAATTAAACTATTAGTTAATAGTACAGTAACTCTTACCAGCTTTCAAAGTGTCTTCTTGATAGTGCACCTTTTATCTTTCAGTAGAATGGTTTAAGATGTGGGCGATGTTGTTGATCATTATCAGCCTGGGCAAAGTGCATTTGAAACCATTTTGTCTTTAATGCAGTTTCATAGTTGGTAAACAAACAAAAAAGGGTTTTTATGTGAAACATTTTCATAGGCATATGGCCAATTTAGAGAAAATGACTGCCAGTGTGCCAAACAGAAACTTGAGTAAGAGCATGTCACCTTTTCAGAATTAAGTCTTATTAAGTCTCATATGTTAGCGATTGCCATCATATTTAACCTTTATTAACACATTTAAAAGTATTCAGCATTTTACTAGTTTAGTGAAAGAGGTTGTATTCAATTCATTTGGTTTTAAATGATGTGATGTAATTATTTAATTTCCAATAGAATACTGGATAGAATTTGGGGGAGAGACATAACACAGTAAGAGTCAAGGTATTATTTGACAGTTAAAACATCTGAAATAGTTTGAACTGTCAGATATGGGTATACTGCATACAGTATTTGAATTGGCATACAGAGTCTTACAGGAAGTCTTTTGTGACTCACACTCCTTCGTGAATCAGTGGCAGCAAATTATGGTATGACCATCCTCAACAACTTGGTAAATTCTCACTTTGGTTTGGTGGCTGCTTGTTGCGGAAATAAAGCTGCTTCGGTTTTCCTATGTTACAGACAGCCAGCATAGCCTTCTGCTGAATCGGTTTGAGGACAGCAAGGGTTGCTCAGATGTGCTCATTTGCACATCCTGGACACATAAGTCTCCGATAACACCTGAGAAAAGTGGTGCAAGAACTGACCCACTGACCTTATTGGCAGTATCCAATTTTCATTTTGCATCCTAGTTTTCTTAGTTATTCTTAGTTTTACTGTGTATGTATTGGCTGTTTAATGTCATTGAACAATTTCTTCCATATCAGCTTTTTCTAAAACCGAAAATGACTTTCTTTGATAGTTCAAATTTTGCCTTTAAGTGTTAAATACATACACTTGTACAGTATGTGTCAAAATGCCCTTCTTCGCAAATAACCTCCTAAATACAGTACTTTTAAATTTATAGGCTTTGTTAGGCCTGCATTTGGACAGGACAGAGTAGAGTAATTTTCTTTACTGTGGGTTTTTGTGTAGTTTTTTGACTATTTATCTTCAGTGATCTTGAGTTTTTTTTTTCTTTTAGTCTAGTATTAGTTTTGTCAAATTGACACCAGTGACATGAACTATGAAAATTTTATGGTGTCGAAAATGCTAATATCAAAAAACTATGTAGCTTACTATAACTATGTATTGTTACCATTATGGGATTTTGGTCTTATCACCCACACCATCATCTCCTAGTGTGTATTAATGTTGTGCATAGAAAGCAGGACAGCTTTCTTCTAATTTTGAAGGCCCTTCATGTATTGCTTTTAGTTAATAAAACAAATTTAAATAGAACATTTACAATATTGTATCTAAGAACTATGCATTGTAGTCACCACACATTTCTCAAAATCTTTTCTGCATCAGGAAACCTAATGTTGTGGTGGCTTGGAAGCCTGTATGTGATTCTTTTCAAAAGGAGGTACCTTTATAGAGAAACCCTGCAAGGTTTCTTGCACAGCCTATGATTGTTTGCTGTTGATCGATGCAAAAGTGTATGACTCTGTGCTCTTCTGTTTTGCAAAAGCTTTCATTTTTCAACTGCTTCCCTTAACCATCTAACCACCCCAGCGCTGCTTAGCGTTCTGTCACAAGTGAAACTACAGTTTTTGTTCCCGTACTGTTTTGCTTACTCAGTAGCTCACGCCACGGCTGCCGGTTTAAAGTTCCACAGCCTATGTTAGCTGTTACATAGTTAATCTCATTAGGGTGAGACATGCATTGCTGCAATTACAGTAAAGGGCTGACTGCTAAGCTGCTGGTAACTGCTCTATTTAGGTCAGTTTTGAGGTTAGCACAGTCACGGTTTAACCCTTACTAGCTCACTTTGACACACCCTGTATATGATAGTGTTAAATGATAAGCCACAGAAGCACTGTTTTAATGATAGGGCATTTCAGAACGTTGACTTGTCTACATTTACGCTCAAGGCTTGTCATATATGACCAGTATGAAGTTGGGTCAAAATGAGGAACACAAATAGCCACATTAACCAAGAAGGAAATATATGTTGTATTATTGAGTTGCAATAATTTATTGATTACACGTTTCGGTAACAAATTAAATCACAAACAATACATTGAAATACATAATGAAGTAACCATTATAAATAAGATTAATAAGACATAAATAGCAGTATAACACTAGTAGTTTCAAGTAATATCAGCAAGTTGGCAAAATGCAACTCCTTTTTAAAATAAAAGTCATTTAGGTCAATGTGACTTACACAATATCCTATGGTTTTAGTTAAACCTAAAACATTGCCATTGTGACATCCAGAAACTGAAGGCGAAGGGGAAGGCATTCCAATGCATCATAAAGTAGTGTGATGAAATGGTGATGTGCAAGCGATAAGTTAAAGGATGAAGTCCATTTCTGCCATATCCTACAGTATGTGCTTGATCTGTGCATTGATGCTCTTCAGAATATTCAGACTTGACTCAAGTCATGGCCACCATGTAATCCATAGTGACATCCTATTAGTGCTTGACTCTCTTTGATGCCAAATACTGCTCTATATACTTAAAGAGCATGTCAAGCTCTCCCATGGCTTTATAAACGCCCTTATCCTTCATCTGAAGAGAAAAAGATGTGGTTAACCTTTAGAATAACGTTTAGAGATAACTGAATAAGAGTAGAAGATGGTGTAACATGTTACTCTTATTAGCATCAAGTAGAAGACTGTATAAGACGTACCTTTTCATACGAGTTCCTTATGCTGGAGAGCTCAAAGGGATTTTGGCAAGAAAAATAATTCCTCTGTAACAAAGATAGTTGTGTGTTATTTCATGTAGTTTGCAATGTTAAAGACAACTTCTTTGCCTCACAATATGATTGCACAACAGGCACAAGATATTTTGGTCGATTTGCAATAGCTCTTGCTAATAAAAAGCCACATAGGCTTTCTACATATGTGCGAAATTTCGACATCCTAAATATGCCCGAAATACGTTTAAAAAAAAATAACGGTCACCATCATAACTCTACACAACATAACTTAAGCAACATAATTTTAATCAGTTCCCTGCTTTTTTGCTGCTCGCCCAGGCTGGTTGGGCAGCTAAGTTAGCTGTTTTTTTTTGGATTGTGGCTGGTTTAAGATGCGTTTAACACATTTATAGGCAGAATAGTTGACTCTAAATGTGACATTAATGCATCATTCTTTAAACTTATGTATTAGTGATTGAAAGACAAACTTACACATTTCAATATATCCCGCTTGAGTTCCTGAAATATATTTCCTATAGAGTCGACTGGTGTTTTGGAGTGCAAGTGGTCCTTCCGGACAGCTGTTGGCAGAATGGTGTCCAAGTAGAAGCGCAGGATCTCGTTCATGACATGACATCCATAAGGACTCTGTGGATCATATATGAGATTTATCTTTTACGAGCAGTTTCAGACACCCACGGTTATCACACTTGGCCACCGCTGTAGCAATGTGCAGATGCAAGATGTAAGGCGAGATTTTAGTTTGGTTTGTACACGTCGTGCACAAAACCTTCAGTTTCAGAATGATTACTTCTGCTGTTGCTAATTTTAAATTAGAATAATTGCTGCCATTACTACTGTGAGAGTAAATCAATGATTTTGGTGCTTACATTAATGTTCTGTTGCACGTTTTCGTTCAGCAAAGGTTCCAAGTCATCATTAGACTCCTGCGGAGAACAAATGTAAACAAGATCCTGTTAGAGAGAACCCTCAAACCTCAATGAACCATGAAAAAAGAATCTGCAAGAAATACCTTGAAGATTGAGATCTGCAAGGTTAAGACTAAAGTCAGTGTATCTGAGCAGTCTAAATATACTTACATAAAACCTCTGTATTTCTCTGTATGCAGAGCGGAGCTCCTTCAGTCTCACAGGAAAGCCTTCCACAAATGAACAACAATCAGTCTTGCAGTCAACTCTTCTGCATTGAGCACTGTCAGAAAGCAGAAGCAAAAGCAAAGAAGAAAGGATGACAGCAGTGAAAACCATTCTTCAGTCCTTTTTCTTTCTTCTTGATTTTTGTCGTGATATTTAGCCCTCAAAAGAGAAGATGTAAAGAAGAGGTTTGGGGTGCATTTATATTACATCCTATTGCTGGGGGGGGGAGAAGGGTGGGTGTTGACTTACCGTCAATTTGACTTGTACTGTGTCATCATCTGCCCAAAAGGAAAAAATTGCTGATGTCAACAAGCTTTTATAGTCTATAAGCTTTTTTCTATTTATCTATTTATCTATCTATATAACATTATATTGATCTATCTATCATTACACGTTTCAAAATAGATAAACAATAATAAATTCCTTTGTACTTAATTGGTGTAAATGAATTTTGGAAAATGAAGCAATAATGATTTTAAAAACTAATAAAAAATTAGTTTTATAAATTATCTTATTGTCCTATGTTTGATTGTCATATGATTGAACTTTATCCGGTTTTTCGGCAGTTGCGGGAATCTCCTGTACGTTTCTCAGACAGAAGCAGTGAACTGAACAGTGTCTCATCTCTGACATTTCTTTTTACGCAGATGGTGGAAGCCCTGTATGTGCATCAAGCCAACTCTCACAGGTGAGCGTAAACTCAGACATACAGAGATGACTGTAAGGGGTCCAGTGTGGTTTTTGGGTGACAATTAGCTCCTTGGTATACAAAACCACAGAGCCCTTTTAAATTTGCAATGCCCCATTGATCGTAAAATAATGCATGTCAGACTTGCTCCTGAAACTCAATTTAAATATTTGGCCCCTTGCACCTTCTGTGAAATTAAACACTCTAATTGGGTACTGTATTATTCCTGTTATGCAGCTATGAAAAAAAAAACAAAAAAAAAACAATGTGTTTAGATTAAAATTATGTTAATTCACTCTAAGTTGGAAAAAAAAAATCATTTTTGTACTCTCTTCTAGACTGGTAATACCAAACTCCGCTACTTTGCTTTGCTTCGTAGACAGAGGCTTGGGGTTGGGGGCACTTGTCTGAAGTTTAAAATCATCGGTTTACCCGTAAACCAAGTACATAACGTTTGGTGAAACCGTATGTTATGTGCCGACTCATACTTATGAGGTAAATACAGGTATGCTGCAAAAACAAAACCATTGTACGAAATACTAATACTTAACTGCAAGATTACAGTATGACATGAAAATATTCAAAGAGCAGAAAAAAGTAGACACTGACCTGTCTGTTACTGATCGTAAATCAGTTAAACTTTTCCCAAAACCTGTCGGGAGTAGGACCAAAACATCACCTCAAAATACGAACCAAACACTCTTCTTGCTCGGGCTTCAGTCCTTTTAGCTTTCCCCTAAGCCCGCCCTCTGTTCGTTAATTGGTCTGGCTTTTTTTGGAGAGACCGAAAGATAGCCTGCTATATCCCTAGCACAGAAGTGAACTGAGATTTCATTGGAATTATGAGGTCTTCCTATTCATTAAGTTTATTGGATGTAAGCATATAAAAATAACACATTACAGCACTTGTGATGTACATGGTTTGTAAACACCAGCTGTAACAGATCTCTGTCTGAGAGACAATATGTTTGCTGAAATATGGTATGTTTTCTAAATCATGCTGACCATGAACATTCTTGGCCTAGTTTAAAAATACAACAACAATTCTATATTTAGATCGAGCTTCTTCTTTCCTGATGATTTCATGAAATTAAATGTCATTTAAAGCACGTAAACTTGTCACCAAACAACGACACATTTTTTCTGCTTCTGCATAATCTACAGTTCACCACAGACTGGTCATATTAAGTCAAAAATGTCGCAAACACCCACAGTCAGTGAAACTATGGTGCTTTGCACAACCAGTGAAACTACATTTACTGAATGAATTCCCAAGTGTTATACAATGGCTTGAAAAATTCACAGAAGATAAGCATCCATACTATTTTATTCAGCCAAAATAGGCCAATTATCAGTCCTATCAGCAGTTTATTTGCCATACCACTATACATTTCAGAAAGTTGACTCAATTCACCTTTCAGGTATAAAGCTTGATAATAACAATGATTATAAAGCTTTAATAATCTATATGCATTTGTCCAGTTTTGTTGCAGTTAAAGCCAGTTTATGGCAGTGAACTGAGCCAATGGAGAATGAAAATCTATTTCTTAATTAACTACAGTTTATGTAATTCTTTACATCCCTTCCAATTCCCTGAATTTTATTTTGGTCCAGGTTATTACAAGAAATAAGTGAGTGTTATGGAACTTCATTAGCCGTCATTAACTGAGTAATGCAAGCATGCATGACATAAACTGTTTCCATTACATACTGTTATACTATGTATGCAAGCATTTCTGCCTGCTTTTAGTGTGAAGACTAGTGGGGTAAGCCCAACCCATGATGCAAAACTAGTGGTTTTCTTCTCTCCAAAGTGCACTGAGGTAAGATCTAGAGGTAAGATACCTCTGACAGGCACAGCTTACTGACAGTTAGCACGTAATGGAGGGCCTTTGGATAAAAACACAAAGGAATCTACAATGTGCTCCCTAAACGCATTTGAGCAGCAAAACATTCATTCTGTGGAAAGCCTGAAACTGAGAGAGATTTAATCATACTACTATTATTATTGATTGTGTGTGTGCATGTGAGATTTTGACTGATGTGGGTATCGTAAGTCAACTGACCGTTTACCAATAGAATTTTTGTTACCTATTGTGATTCATTCCTGTAAAACTCCTTTATGTAGAATATCACAGCTCTGAGAATGCATATTATGATATATTTAGATGATCATATACAGCTATAATGGTGCTTTACATACATATAGTAAGACATGTTTATTAAAATGATTGTTCTCCCAAAAATGACACTTTTGTCTTTATTCATTATTATTATTATGTTGTTCCAAATCTCTTTCTCCCGTGGAACATAAAATATGTCAATGTATTTACTTTTTTTTTTTTTGGTCACTGTTATCAATATTCTATTCTATTCTGGATGTTTAACACAAAAGAAATATTCTGAAAAATGTGTGTGACCAAACAGTTGATAGTAGCTATTGACTTCTATAGTCAAATAGTCAATAGTCAAAAGTCAATGGCTACCTTCAACTGTTTTCAACAGAATTGGAATAACTTGAGTAAATGGTGTCTGAATTTTCTTTTTGGGGGAGAACCATTCATTTAAGCATATTAACAGCTTAATGAATCATCTTGTAGTAGGTAGTAGCTGACAATGACAATGTTTTTATTCATGTTTCAAAGTAGATTAAAAAAAAAGTCCCACTGGCTTTTTTTTTCTCCTTTTCATAGATAACTCAAGAGAAACTGCTGAAGAAGACATTGGGATGTGTGGCTGAGAGTTGACATTCATCCTTGCTTCTCCGTGAGAAAAACTGTGCATGTTGTGAGTACACCGACTACACATTACCCCGTGATGAGGTTTGAATTGGTGATGCATTTGAGGCAGAGCTTTGATGAGAAAGCTAAAAACTGTGCTCAAGAGGTAAATGTCCCACATTGAAAACAAACATTCATGCAGGTGTCTTTCCTTCCTTTTCTTTTATGACAGTTGGAAGTATTTTCATATTGACAGATTCATGTTCTGAGACACATTAAATTTGAAACTGTGCTGCATTAAGATATGAAACTGTCTAATGAATGTCAGCTTCTTAGCTATAATTCCCCCATTTATGTGATCTCGTAATTACTAGCAGGAATCATTATACTTTTAAAAAAACTAAAACTACATATTACATATTTGACATTAGTTGCATAAGTTTTCCGTAAGTTTTTCTGTAAAAATTGATATGTCTCATATTTCATAGCTAATAGAGTTTCTGTTAAGCAATAGGCAGTTTCAGTTAAAAATGTATCTAAAATCATGCTAAACCACACTGACTCATTGACTTTATCATTATTCTGTGATATTGGGAAGTTACAAAAGCTGTAAATTTGATATTTATTCAAATGGTCTTACTGAAAAAAAGATTGCTCCTTGAAGACATTCATCATTGTTGTTTTTTTTATTATTACATATATACTACTTTTAAACCAAGATTTTTGAAACATATCTAAATTGTTGCAGATACGACTTGATGCAAATGAAACCTTTTGTTCACAAGGGTCACCGGCAGACCCTTGTTTCGCTACGACTGTCTTTAAAGGAAATCGCTCAACACATCATTCTACAGCAGTTTCAGTTTCACAATTTTTTCTTTAGTTTAACTGTTCAAGGTGTCAAAGCCACTGTTCTCATGAGCGTTCCATATTGACGCATTTGAGAGCGCTTGCGACAAGACGGCATGTAGGATGAAGCTTATGGCTCGTGCCTTTGCGGGCGCAGGTACCCACATGACTGAGGTTGTGTTCCAAAACAAAACATCATGCCTTTGCTGAAGTGTATACATGTATGTTTTTCTGCATAAAAGCTCCTCCCTTCCTGTCTCTGGCACACAGTGTGCATAACGTTTTTTCATAAGTCTACATCAAGAAACGTTAAATCTTATGCTGAGTTGCAAATTTGTTCTTATTCTTACAAAGCAATGCGTGGCACATGCAAATATTAAAATACATATAGCCATAAAAATTGCATACAAACAATTGAAAAAATAAATAAATTATGCTCAACATGCCAGTATTTACTTGATGGGAAAACTGAATATTGATAGGATAGCATCTTACAGTTAATAGAGATTTGTGGGATGCACATCCAGGGCACGAATCTACCGTTCCACCACATCCCAAAGATGCTCTATTGGGTTTAGATCTGGTGACTGTGGGGGCCATTTTAGTACAGTGAACTCATTATCATGTTCAAGAAACCAATTTGAAATGATTTGAGCTTTGTGACATGGTCCATTATCCTGTTGGAAGTAGCCATCAGAGGATGGGTGGTGGTCATAAAGGGATAGACATGGTCAGAACAATGCTCAGGTAGCCCGTGGCATTAAACGATGCCCAATTGGCACTAAGGGGCCTAAAGTGTGTCAAGAAAACATCCCGACCACCACCACCAGCCTGCACAGTGGTAACACAGCATGATGGATCCATGTTCTCATTCTTTTCGACTCTACCATTTGAATGTCTCAACAGAAATCGAGACTCATCAGACCAGACAACATTTTTCCAATCTTCAACTGTCCGATTTTGCTGAGCTCGTGCAAATTGTAACCTCTTTTAGCCTATTTGTAGTGGAGATGAGTGGTATCAGGCGGGGTCTTCTGCTGTTGTAGCCCATCCGCCTCAAGGTTGTGTGTCTTGTGGCTTCACAAATGCTTTGCTGAATACCTCGATTGTAACGAGTAATTTCAATCAAAATTGCTCTTCACTCAGCTTGAATCAGTCGGCCCATTCTCCTCTGACCTCTAGCATCAACAAGGCATTTATTGCCCACAGGACTGCCGCATACTGGATGTTTTTCCCTTTTCACACCATTCTTTGTAAACCCAAGAAATGGTTGTGTGTGAAAATCCCAGTAACTGAGCAGATTGTGAAATACTCAGACCGACCCGTCTGGCACCAACAACCATGCCACGCTCAAAATTGCTTAAATCACCTTTCTTTCCCATACTGACATTCAGTTTGAAGTTCAGGAGATTGTCTTGACTAGGACCACACCCCTAAATGCATTAAAGCAACTGCCATGGGATTGGTTGATTAGATAATTGCATTAATGAAAAATTTAACAGGTGTTCCTAATTGTAACATCCGTGTTTTGTTTTCATTTATGTTTCCATGTCATGTGATGTTTTGTTTTGATGTCCCATGTGCTCTGTCTCCCCATGTGCCTTCCTTGACCCAGTT
>JAUCNO010001004.1:1407968-1421619 GCA_032353835.1 Enteromius viviparus
GAGCGGGAAATGGTAAACCCGGAGCGGAGCTGGAGCGGAGTGATCATGAAATGCTCTGAGCGCGGAGCGGAAATTCTTGCCGCTCCAATCCGCTCACATACTCTGTGTGTAACAGATGCCTGGTTACAGCTCCCCAATCCGTCGCAGTGGGTCGATTCAATTCGCCAGATGCCCGCCCAGGTACAGAGCCATTCTCTACACCCGTGTTCGTTCAGACATGGATGCAGCTGTCCTCCGGGCGGAGGTTGCAGTCCTACTGGCGAAGGACGCAATCGAGCCTGTCCCTCCAGCCGAGATGAGGTATGGTTTTTACAGTCCCTACTTTATTGTGCCTAAAAAAAGCGGTGGGCTGAGACCCATCCTGGACCTCTGAGCTCTGAACCGGTCCCTTCTCAGGCTGCTGCTCAAGATTCTCACACTGAAGCGCATATTAACATGCATTCGGCACCAGGATTGGTTCACAGCCATCGACCTGATGGAGGTGTTCTTTCACATCTCGATTCTGCCTCACCACAGACCCCTACTTTGGTTTGAGTTCCAGGGTTGAGCGTATTAGTTCAAGGTTCTTCCCCCTGTCCCTGTCTCCCTGAGTCTTCACCAAGCTCGCGGAGGGATCCCTGTTTGACTTATGGCAGATGGGCATCCGCATCCTTAAGGTCAACCGAGAGAAGAGCACATTCTGTCCAGTGCAGATGATCTCTTATCTCGGTATGGAGCTGGACTCGATCGAAATGACTGCCCGCCTCATGGGGGAGCACGCGCAGGCCATGCTGACATGTCTGAGGTCATTCATGCACAAAACAGCGGCCTGTCTCAAATCTTTTAAGAGGCTCCTGGGGCTTATGACAGCCCCAGCCGCAGTTACTTTGCTGGGGCTCCTCCATATGAGACTGCTTCAGCGTTGGTTACACGATCGAGTCCCGAGATGGGCATGGCACCGTGGCACTCTCCGGATTGGCGTTTCCTTGGAGTGTCGCTGCCTTTTTAGCCTGTGGTCAGACCTTCGGGACCTTCCTACGGGCTGGAGTACCCCTAGGACAAGTGTCCAGGCATGTTGTGGTACACACGGATGCCTCCTCCATGGGTTGGGGTGCTGCATGCAACGGGCAAGCAGTCTCAGGTCCCTGGACAGGCGCCAGACTGCTGTGGCATATCAAAGAGATAGCATATCAGAGACCTTCTCTCTCAGGGGATGGGCACGGTCTGGCACCCGTCAACTGGTGTTCCTCTCGCCACGAGGACCCACAGAGATGCTCGATTGCATTTGTGCTTTCCTTCCTGCAGGAAAAGTTGGAGCGCAGGCTGTCCCCTTCAACTCTCAAAGTGTACGTTGCTGCAATAGCAGCATACCATGATGCTGTGGAGGGTGAATCCCAAAGTAAGCACCAACTCATCAAAAGGTTCCTCAGATGTGCACGTCGGGTGAATCCCCAGAAACCGCCCTCTGTACCCTCTTGGGACCTTGCCGTCACCCTAACCGGCTTGCTGCAAGCTCCTTTTGTGCCCCTAGCATCAGTAGAGATAAAATTCCTGTCACCAAAGATGCACTCCTGATTGCTCTGGCCTTCATCAAGAGGGTTGCGGACCTCCAAGCGTTCTCTGTCAACGAAGAGTGCCTAGAGTTTGGTCCGGCTGACTCTCAGGTTATCCTGAGACCTCGGCCCGGCTACGTGCCCAAGGTTCCTACCACCCCCTTCCGAGATCAGGTAGTGAACCTACAAGCTCTGCCCCAGGAGGAGGCAGACTCTGCGAAGAGGCTGTGTCTTCCCGTGACTTTAATCAGACAAGCAGGTAGCAGGAAGACTGGCGGTGTTGGTTTGCTGCTGTGCTTTTAGTGGTTCGATTGGTCTCTCAGGTGAGATGTAACGTGTAACAATATGTAACATCTACGTTCCCTCTTTCAGGGAACGTGGCTTACCTACGTAACCTTAGACGTTTCCTTCCTCTGAAAGATGATAAACCTTGCTGCTTGTCGTTTGGACACATTTTAGAGCATGATCAGGATGATGATAAGGATCAGGATTGCGTAAGATGAACACGTATACACTTATAATAAATAATGCAGGAGAGGAGCCATTGGCATATGAGCCTACAATGTTTTATCAGCCGCTATAAACATCAAAATATTTCTTTAAATAGAAAGTTTCACCTGTTTTATGTGCATCTGATCACTGCCCTCCTTAAGAACAAACCTGATTCAGGAGAACATTTATGTGTTTTTATATACTGTATATGCCATACTGGAGCCCTTTTTTAATGCAGCAATATTAAAAATATTCGGTTGTTTTTAAATTTGTTTTATTCATTTTATTTAACTCGTAGAAAACTACAAATTGGTCATTCAATGTTTAAAATGATTAATGCATTAGAATCACTTCATTTCGTTTGCATGAGATGCATTCTTCTTTACACCTGATTGATCTAAACATGTCTCATCTTTGGTGTATAATGTAAGCAGGTGTGTGCAGGGCCGTGCACCTTTGGAGGGGCATGTGCTGAAACTGAAAAAAGGGCACCCCCAACCCCTTACATGCAGATTACATTCTGCATGATAAAATATATAGAATGCACAGTGACCTGATGATTCTCATTCTCATTGTGTAAAGTTTTTTTATTTTATATAATACAACATAATTACATTTTTTCTATGTTTATACATGTGAAGATGAGCGGGGAGTATACAATACTATATATATATATTTTAAATCTAGCCAGCATAATGTAATAGCATTGTAAACTTTAACCTACCATACTGTGTGTACCTAGCTGACACAGATCACTCGGTTGCTTTGTGTCAAACTCAAATGCAGTTACGCCGCAGGTTTTTGACCAGCAAATGTGTGCAATTTGTCCATCATTAAAAACGACGACATCACATTACACTAACATCACACCGGTGTGGTGATACATTATATAAACCTTTATGAACATACTAGTGTTTATTTTAGATAACGTTGCACTTATTTCGAACAACAAGATATTTTACCATTACAAGATGAATATGTTCACCTGCTTCTGCTCTACTGATGTGCGCTCAGGGGGCGGAGTTGTGAAGTTTGACTGACAGTTTGAGTGGTTCTAAAAGATACGCTTTTAATGCTTTTTAAAGACAAACAGATGTAAAGGGTTACCCATAGCATTAATTTATATATATAAAGAAAACTCCCCCCTCCAAAAAAGGGCACTTCCAAATGTAATTACAAAAACGGCATGTGCTCTCTCTGCACAGGTTGAGCCCTACCTGTGCATGTGCCTGGGTGTGTGTATGAAGCTGTGGGACGCCGGCGGGAGACGCTAAAGCCTCAAATCCTCCCGCTGCCAGCCATGTTCCCAGCTTACAGACACGATCCCACGGTCACATTTGAAAACCAAATCAATTTGCATGGAGGCTAAACTTCATCAGTCAGTAAAATATTCAAATCCTCCAGAAAAATGTGGATTACGAGGGCGATTCAGAACTCATTCTGATGCTTTCGGCTCAACTTTAGGTGAATGACACTCAGTAGCTTGATATGTCGTCTGACGAGGCTCGTTTTGAAGGAAATGATGCGAGAAAACAAACATCAGACGATGAATCTTGGTAAAGAATCTTCAGAAGGAGATGGAACAGATGCAATGAATCATGATAGATGAGGAATAAAAAGATGAATATCAAATTCATAGCATGGCTGGTGGAAAGTGTTGCTAGGGAGTTCTGTGTGGTTGCTAGGTGGCTGCTTAAAAATATATTGTGGGAAGAGTTTTCGGAATGTTTCTGAAATATTAAACGTGATACGTTGTTTAAAGCTTACAAAAATATAACTACATTTTACAATTACAATTTACAATTAGTATTTTTAAATGCTATTTGAATGTTGATCTTTGATTGAGTGGTTGTTATGGTAACGTATGGTAACACTTTTGTTTTTGCGCCCATTTTTCATGAGCTGAACTTACAGATCTAAGACTCTTTTTTTTCAATGTAATGAGAACATTCCATAAAAATTACTTCAAGAACATTTTGGCATATAGCTTAAAGATTATGTCACATTAGTAGTTCTTACCCTCAAAACTAGTTTAATATGTATGACAGATGCTATGAGGTTTAAATGTAAGCTCATAAACACAAGCTGAAGGTCAGTCTGAGTCTGATGAATGAGTTATAAGGTCCAGTATTGTTAAAACCGCATTTATTTGTAAAGCTAGTCTCTCACTTATGTTTCTCATCTTTGTTAGATGTTATGAAATCTATTTTTTCCCTCCACTCAAAGGATTCATGCACGAAAGAACTGCTGAATGGATTTGCTTTGAATAAACTCTTCAATAGTCGTATTTGATCAAATAATGACCTTAAGTGATTGTATGTGTCTAGTCGTGTCCATCACATCTCTAAACGTGAACAACACTATATAAAATAGATCTATTATAGAGTTCTTGGAAGAATTCTTTGACTCGATGCAGTCACTTTAACAGGTATTAGTGTAATAAAGGTTATGCTTTATAGTCTGTTTTGCTGGAGTCAGATCAGATACAGTTTGTGATGATACATGATCCTGTTCTTCATTAGAATACAAATTTGAATAAAAGTAATTAATATGAAATACAATTGCAGTAGTGACTGTTTAAGGATGAGACTCTATTTAGAGAAAAAGCTCTATAAATCAGGATTATTAACTAACACTAAACTCAAAACCATCCCAGATAGCACACGTACGTCTGCAAGATGTCTTTTAAAGATCTCTTGATCTGGAAAGCATCTGCTGACTACAAACGTCTGGCAGACGTCTTACAGATGTCAGTTTTACATACATTCTAAATCATAAACATCTTAAAGACATCTAATAGACGTCTATTTGACATCTAAAAGGAGACGTCCTATAGACGTATTGCAGATGAGCAAACAACCTAAATAATATGTCTTGCAGATGTAAATGCAGACATCAAATAGATGTCTTCTAGATGTACGTGTGCTATCTGGGATGTCTTTTTAGTTCCTTGTCGCTCGTCAACCCTTACGTTACCTGATGTCAACTGTGTCTTTGCTCGTGCGTTATATGTATAAGTTTATGGATACTGCTCCACTTTTGTTTTGTGATTATTAAAAGTCTTTTATTTTATTTAAACGTTTGCCTCAGCGATCTCCTTCGCCTGCTCCACACTCCACATTAGAGTAACTGTGACACTAATAATCCTTTAGGTGAGTGTATATTCCATTTAATTTTTTTTTATCACAATGTGTTTTGTGAACCTCAATAGATTTGAGTATTGTGAAGCTAGTTCACGGTAGTACTGATTTATTTTAATGGCTTATTCCTATATTATATTCTTGTTTTGGCACTATTGGATTGCAGTTTGAAGTCTAGTGTAAAATCTGGAATTGGTGTTAGTCCTTGTAACAGTCCTTGTACGAAAACATCATATTTGGTAAATATTAAGATGTAAAACAGCCAATGACTCAACAGCTGAGTTTGTGTTTATGACTAGTTTCATTTAACAATTTTTTCCCCTACCATAATAGGTTTTATGTTGAATGTGGTCTCAAAGGACATGTTCCATATCATGTGAACAATGTGAATGACAGTATGATGAAATTACATAATGAAACATGACTGGACGTATTGGTAAATAGTAGACTATAGCAGTGCGTGGGTACTATTTTGGGTTTTAAAGGTCATTAGATTCATCGCTGCAGTGCAGTTGTGAGTAGCCTCAGGTGCTTAGAAACAAAAAAACTTTGTACGTAGTCCTGGGAAGTTTTAGAGGAAGTGTGTTAAGTATGCTGTGTATGTTCTTTCCCATTTTGTTAAGAGTGACCTACTGCACTGTACATTTGGTTTTGACCATGCAAAACAGATGTTTTGAAACTGTAGAAATTTTAAACCATGTCGCATATTACATTTTGTGTTTTGGGTGAACCTGGCCGGATGATCGTAAATTTCAATCTAACAGTTAAGGGGAATGAGAAACATAAAATTTCTGTGGAGGGGGCACAAATATGTTTTGCTTTAATTAAGGACAAAATATGGGGACTTTTTGTGCTTACTTGGCATTTAGTGCACTAAAAACTGCAGTACTGACTGCCACGTAATCATCTTATTAATCAAAACCAACACAGATCTACAATACTGTCCTAATATCTGTTCACACAAAGCATGTTGCTATGCTAGTTGTAGTGGGTGAGTAACCATCCAACATGCTGCGGTATTTAGGGATGCATGATATACTGGTAGACACAATTAAATGGTGGGTGGTCCTTACAGCAGAACACAAAATCCAGGCGGTAAGGTTGGATCTAGATACCACTGTTCCCACCTTATACCTAAACCTTTCATCTCCACCCCTTGGATGTGCATCCAACCCCAGCCCCTGGATCTTTTGCTCTGTATAAAGGGGCTATACTAAGATTTTGTTTAAGATTTAAATACAAATGCTTCTATCTTTAATAATGCCTGTCTCTGCAAGTATCATCTTAAACACAGCCATTTAGGTTGACAAGAGGTTATAGTAGACGAGAAAGAAAATGCATAAATAATAGTGTATTGGAATTTGAATGTTTGGTCTTAAAGGACAGAATGCCTACACTGTCAAAAGTAAAAAAAAAAAAAAAAAAAAAAAAAAAAAGGTTTTAAAGCTGGGATGCTGGTTTGAGCTGGTTAAAGGTGGTCCATAGCTGCCTTAAAGCTGATGCTAAGTCTACCTAACCAGCATATGCAGGGTTAATATTCCTCCTGTCTGCCAGTCAAGTTAGTCAAACAACAGTGAGAGAAGATCTCTCACAACTCTTGAATCACTTTAAATCATTAATCCCTTTTTAACTTTATTATGATATAATATCATAATTTACAAAGTGAAGATACTGCTTGTATTTTTATTATTCTTATTTCATTGTAATCTTCATTGAGCTTGAGTTTTTTAATTTTTTTTATTGTGAATTAAAATGACTTATCTTGTGATATAAAATTGTGGTCATATTGGCCACAGAGCGGTACACGGATAGAGAAAGCTTGCAGGTTCGAGTCCCAGGTCCGGCAGGGACTGTAGGAGGTGGTAGTGAATATCCAGCACTCTCTCCACCTTCAACACCACGACTGAGATGAGACACTTGAGCAAGGCACCGTTCCCCCAACTGCTCCCCAGGCACCACAGCACAAAGTTGCCCAAAATAATCTTTTTGGAATAATTTATTAGGTTAATGATACAGCATCATCTTTAAAAAAAAAAAAAGATTAACCTTATTTGATGTTTACAGAGTATAAAGTCTTACTGGAGTACGCAGATGAGAGGGGTCCTATGCCTGGCAGTGTTCTTGATACAGTACACAACATGCTTTTCAGTGCTTTGTGTAGTGCTTAGCTTGCTGTTACTTTTTATGTAATTTTATGTGTCAATTGATCAGCAAGATCTGAAACGCAGGAAATTTCCTGTCATGCTGAGCTGGTTTCAGCGAATTCACTAAAGTCTTTTTGTTTTTTTAAAGCTGTTATGAAAGTGATTCATAAAACTCAAGCCATGTCAGCTATACAGTTCACGTTTTTTTTGAAGTACCTTGATCAGCTATTTCAAATGGAATAAATTATTGTCACTGGAGAGCTTTGAAATATTTAAATGTTGTGCATGTATAAATGTCTCCATGACGCTAAGATGTCCCCTCTCCCACAGCGCAAACTAAATTATCTCGGTTTTATGTTGCACTTTCACATATTTTAATGTGGCACGAAACTGTATCTTACTCTGGCATATGAGATTCAGAAACAAAAACAAATGTATATGATATGAATTACACAAGGACGTCTACAGACCTTTTTGGCATTTCCTGTTAGCTAGAAATTATAATGACAGATTAATTTAAATATTAAATTCATTCTTTAGCACTTTTTAGAAGCAGAATGTTATGATTGACCGCATCACAATTAGGTGTAATGTGTTATTATTTCCACTGGTAAGCAGTTTGCATAAGTAAATATAGAAATGCAATATTAAACTGGCTTTACTTTACTTTCATCCTCTCATTTAGTAACATTTAGCAGTCCAAATATATGAAATCTCACTAGCAAATCTGTTTTTGTTTGTTTTTTTGTGAAGTTTAAAACCACTACTGGCCACTAGATGTCAGTAAGGAAACTTGTTGAAATTATGCAATATGGTAAAATCAATTAGGAATAGCATACTATTCTTACTTAGCATTTCCACGACCCTCCAGAGAAAGGGTGGTTTAAAATAATGGATGCATGGATTAATACTATCCATGCTATATTCGTCTGTTGTTTCTTAGTATAGTCAAGTGGTTTAATGAATTCAGCTGTACAGCAACATTTAACAGAAGAGTTGTGTCATTTTCTTTCTCCTTCTTAAGACTGTTTTTGCTGTTAATTTCTATTAAGAATTAAGTCAGAATTTGATGTAGTATGACGCATTAGTGCCTTTCTATCTTCTTGTTTGATATGAATAGTCATAAACATGTTACCTAAAGTGAAATTGGTGATAAATGCGGTTTGCGTTTCTGTAGCCACCTGATAACCAAGGTCTGTCAGAAAACACAGAGTGATTACCTGCAGAAACGTTATGTGTCAGCTCTTAACATCAGTACGTTCCCGTTAGCATAAACATGACAAACATATACGGTTACTTATGTTTACTGTTATGATGCAAAACTCTTCATATGAAGCCTCTGTTCTTGAGTGATTTCCTATAAAGACTTACAATTAATCTGAAGCGATTTTGTGGTAAAACAGGTGACTCATAAGAGTTTAAATATATCTTTATTTTATAAATTATATATTTTTATAAACACATTTACATTTAGTCACTGAGCAGATGCTTTTATCCAAATTGACTTACAAATGATGACAATGGAAGCAATCAAAAAACAGCATAAGAGAAAAATGCAAGTGCTATGACAAGTCTTAGTTACAGTAGCTACAATACATGTATGGTTTCTTTTTTTAAATTATATAATAAATAAAAAATAGAATAGCAAAAGAATAGAGCAAGGTAGTTAGGGGCCTTTGTTTTTTTTCATAATTTAATAATAAATATAAGAAAAATAGATATAATATAAAAAGGTGAGTTTTTTTTTGGTTAAGAAAACAAGCAGTTAGTAAATAAATAGAGTGCTAGTCCAAAAGGGGCATTTTTTAAGAACATTATTTTTAAAGAGAGGGCTAGAGTAAGAGGGTCAAATAAATATGGAAGATATGTTTTTAGCTAGGGACTCAACAGGAGGGAACATAAAAAAAAATCACAACAATACAATGGAAATCATGGATCCCAAACTGACAGCAAAGGTCTACTTTGCAGCATGACATCTACAGATCATGCAAATATTCTAGAAATATGCAAAAAATTGCATTATAAATAAATAATTTTCACATAAACTCAATGGAAGCTAAAATGTTTTAAAACCAGCTGTCCTTGTTTTAGAACTTCGGTAAAGGCCCTTATTAAGGGTGCTGCTGGAAACTTTCTATCCATTCAAGTAGTGAATCCAGTTCTCCGATAGCCTTTACTGCTCCTGATGACTGATCAAACTGATAGAAAAAGAAAAACTACTTTCATTTTCTGATTTGTTTTGTTTGTGGGGGAAAAGTCTCTAGTATTTGGTAAAATGTATGTTAAACCAAACTGAGATTATAAGTATTTTTCAGATTAAATAAAATATTTTTGAGTTAAAAGTCTGAGGAAATCTGTGAAGCTTTTAACAGTCTGTGTTGGCAGGTTGGCTAGTTAATGTGTGTCCTGTCAGTGAGTTATCCCTCTTACCTTGTCATACGTGGTTTGAATGCTTGCAATTTTTAGTGTTGCGTCTTCCCCACACTCACAGTGTGCATTAGCATGCTTTTGGATAGACAGAAACGGTAACATGATTAGATTAGTCTGCTTAAAGCTTAATTCCTGTGCTTACATCTGCCCTGAATCCTTCACCAATATTCTAGAATAAACATGGCTTGATTTCATTTACAGTTGCTTTTTGATATATAGATCATCAAGCTTGCACGTGCATTTATTCGCAGACGGGGATATAGGTCAGTAAAATGAAAACAATAGGAAAAGTCCCAAATATTGTAGCTTACAAATTTTTATGACTCAGCAGTGTTTAGTCAGTGTTTAGTCTGCAGGGATTTCTGATGCCATTCAGATGCCATAGGAAGGTCTTCGACCTTGAACTTTGCAAAAAGATTTGCGAGTTACGACAGTGTTTGGGACTTTTCCAATTTTTTCCAGTCTTACAGTTAAAATATTCTTTAATTAGTAGTGTTACATACACACACTCGCAGGTCCTTGGAGATACTGAGGAAGGAGTTGGCCAGTACGCTAGTGGTTCTGCGATGTAGGGAATGACTGCTGGTGTAGCTGATAAAAACTTTATCCATGTAGAAGTGAAGAAGCTTTCTGAGGAAGCAGCAGCTTTCTGTTGCCTAATAAAGGGAAAGGCATGTAAATCACAGATGTTTTGATAGCCTTATGTAATATGTGTAGATATAGCACCAAGGTTTAGATGCTACAAGCTCTGCAAAAAAAGAGAAAAATGAATCTGTTTAAAAAAAAATGTTACCTGTAAATTGTGCATCATGTCTTTTCTGAGTAATCTGATTCCCTTGTGATCATCTCCTGAAATCTGTCAAAACATGAGATATTATCAGATTGCATTACATAACCTCAAACCACAGACACTATAAAATAAGGCCACCTCAAAAATGGCTTTGATAACATATGAATTTTTTGCTCCGTTTTTGCCAAATATATGATTCATCAACTTGACAAAGAGCTGAAGACATTGGCAGGAGTTTCCATGTGTTGACGGAAGTATTCCTCTTTAGCTTTGTCATGCCTAAAAGCCATTGGCATGTTGAACCGAAACACGAAAAAGCACATTGTTCTTTTGATTTAGGCACGCACAGTTCTGGAAGAACTTAAAATAAATCTGCAACCTGTTGGTTGACATGTCAAACCTGTCAAGAAATCCCATTGACGTCATCACCAATGATGTCATTCTCATGGTGGGAAATTGACTTGGAGCATTCAGCATTTTTAGCATGCATCAAACCTTTAACAAAAGGAAATTCTTAAACTATTGCATGACTGTAAACGTGCTCACCATGTTTTGCCGGATGTGCTGGAAGTGGTGCCTGAGTTCATGCGTGTGTATGTTCACTTTACAACTGCCCAGGTGAAGCCCCCGACCCTGAGCTGTGTCCCATAGACCGCACAGCATGGTGCATACAAACACGCTATATATAACGAATGTGTCCTTCATCGTGCTAGTGATAGTTCAGCCTGAGATAAAAAGAAAAGACAGTCAACTATAAGCATATAATGTGCTACATAAAGGTAATAATGTCTGAGTTTCATATAGGATAAAATGCATATGCATATTACCTAACGAGGTCTGAGGTACAGTCTGTTATTCTTCACAGGATGATGTGCACCTGTGCATGGTGATGGCAGGTGCTCTTATAGTGGGACAGGAGGGGACTTTCGCAAATGATTCTCTTCTACCTCCCATTACAGTAAAAGGAAGTACATTTCTTTGCCAGATTATTAATTAATCACTTTGGGAATTGGTGTGAAGGACTACCGTTCAAAAAATTAGTGACGTGCATAATCTAAAAATACTTTTGGCATGTTTGTGTAATTATGCAATTCCAGTCTTACGTAGCACGTGATCTGTCAGAAATCAGTCTAAAATGCTGATTTGATGCTAGTTATTTTTAATTATAACCAAGCAGTTATACTTAATTTTTTTTGTGTAAAGCTTTTTTTTTCTTTTTTTCAGGATTCTTTGAGGAATGTTAAGGCTGTTATGCCATAAATTGTCAATTTTAAGCATCCTTGCTTAATAAACATAAATTATTTTCAGTATAAATTTTATTCACCCTACTTTTGATGTTACTGTGTCAGGAGTTATTAACTAGTGGGAATTTTTGTATTTAAATAAAAAAAATGATACATAATAAACTTTGCTAAATAATAATGAGGAACAGAGACTGTACACTGCTTTTACTGATCATTTTATCATTTTTTTTCTTTATTTAGCAGTCTTCATTTAAAAGGCATATTAGCGTATACGCTTAGTGCATGGGACAGTCCCCCAGGGGCCTTCTTGAGGATAAGGGACTCGGTTAAGTGATAAGCGTTTGTCATATCACTTCTGAAATTTAAACTTAGGACATTTACTACTAGCTTTAGCTTTACCAGCATCTCTAAATCATTGCCTCTAATAAAAAAACTGGCTGAAAAGTCGGAGTTTCCTTTTCAGTCGAGTGTCTTTTTTTAACCTTTCAGCACAGCTCACATGAATAGTTGCGAAAATAAAATTTCCTGTTGTGAGGGAAAATGATTTTGATGTTTAGTTTACTTAAACTAAATAACATATACATTGGTATACATACACATACGTATACATTTTATTTTTATTACACATTAATTAATGTGTTATTTCACAATGTTTCACTGTAAAAAATGGCTACGGTAAAAACCCCTTTAAATGGTTAATGGTAAATTCCTGTTAAATTTATACAGAAAAACATTGTAAACTGACATTCCCAGAATTCCCTGCATAGCATTATAAATTTAGTTTGAAATTGATTTTTTTTTTTTTAAATAACTGTTTCTTTTTAGTTTTTTTTGTACCGGTTATGTTTATTAGGGTTGTATGTTACATGTATTGTTGTTAAATGAATGTTTATTTCCCATTTTAGTTTAATAATTCTCATCATGATGGTGTTTAGTGTTTGTGTATGACACTGAGCATCTTCTATATGTTTTACTATTTAAAAGCTACTTGTGACGAGATTTGGTTCATCATGTGACTTTCTCATAATCACCTGCATTTGGTAGTTATCAGTATATTTCAAAGGTATGAAACAGATTTCACTATTTTATTAGTTTGGTATATTAACATTAAATCAGATATTACGGTTTCTTATTGGAAATTACCAATAAGAAAATTACTGGTATTTAACTGTAAATTTAAAATAAAACCGTAAAACTATTGACGAAACAAAATTTTTGACATTATGTTTTTCACGGTTTTATACTGGCAACCACAGCTGCCGTTTTTTTACTGTAAATTTGACGGATTTCTTTTTACAGTGTACAAGTTTTTGCCATAAAAGAAATAAAGATTTTACTGTTATTTAATGTTAGAATTTCGGCAACCCCAACTGCCGGTATATCACCGTTAAAATAACTTTTTTTTACGGTGTTGTTTACTGATTATTGTGTAATAAGATGACCAGGAATGCTTGCTTTTGGAAGTACATGGTCCAGGAGAATGAAATTTCTGCAAGGAAATGCGTTCACATCTTTCTTGCTCTGTTTCCTGATGCTGCAGGCATCTTTCCGTCCTTCCTAACAACAGTTGTTCTGAATGTTTGCCAATCAAACCAGTAATGCAACAATAGCCTACAGGTAACTGTGTGTGGAAAGACTTCTTTGCCCAGCAAGGAAACAAATTACATGAAATGCCTGTTTGATGTTAAATGTTAAGGATGTCAAAATAAGAAATTCATTTGCAGTCAGTGAGCAGGAAGACCATACACTAATAAAACACTAATGATGTATCATTAATGGATATTACCAGATTGAGTTTAGGGCAGGGGTGTCAAACTCAGTTCCTAGAGGGCCGGAGCCCTGCAGAGTTTAGTTCCAACCCTGCTACAACACACATAAT
>JAUCNO010001004.1:1421719-1455880 GCA_032353835.1 Enteromius viviparus
ATATATATATATATATATATATATATATATATATATATATATATATAAACATGCATGTGTTGTATTTATATATAGATAATAAATCTACACAGTACACACACATATATTACGTGAACGAAAACCTTTATTTTGCATGCAATTAATCATTTGACACTACTTATTTATTTATTTATTTATTTATTAAAATCAGGAAGCTGAAGAAAAGTTCATTATGGCATCTTGTGTGTGTGTGTGTGTGTGTGTGTGTGATTTGTGATCTCCAGGGCATTTGTTCAGCAGAGTTCTGCAGTTATGCATCTCCCAGCTGAGATCGGTGAGTGTAAAAGTCAAACAGATAAACACCATATTTCCGTATCACAGGACCATAACATTCATGTTTAAACTTTTTTCCTCAGTATAAATCTAACATCAGCAGTGCCTTTTGCAACTTTTAATTCCATTATCTAACACACTTCAGTATAAACTGTAAATTTATCTATAAAAAGGTATTTTATTCATAAGGAATAGATTGGATCATGAAAAGTAGTGTTATACAGCAGAATTAGGACTGGAGCTGAAGAGGTGTATCTGATGTCTGCTTAATGCAAAGCTAATGCTTATTATGTTTTGATGAGTGATTATAAAGACGTAATAGAAGAACATGAACTGGTAATGTAATACATACATCAACACTTTAAAGTTGTCTTTAAAGCAGTCAATGCTTTTTGACTAGTGTCTTTAGGGATGTCCTGTAGAGACAGAAGTCATGATTCTGTTTCATTATAACCACTAGAGTGCACTGTTCACTAACTATCATGGTCAGAGCCATTCGGAAACCCTCTCATGCCATGAAAGATTACAGCTTTCTCTTTGTTGTGTATTACAGGCATTATGGGTGTTAATGTTTTCCTGTGCTGTAGTTTTTTTTCTCTAAAGCTCTTTTTCTCTAGCAGGAAAGCACTGATTAAAAAAAAAAAGAATTCTATCAAGATGAGGATTTAATAAATGTTGGCTGCCCATGCACGAATTACCTCACTAACTTATGCAGTTACTATAGCATTTATTTGTGTTTTTTAATATTTAAATTATTATTTATATTTTTGAACAAGGCCTTTTAATTGAAGATGTTATAATATGCATAGAAATAACCAATTACACCAAGATACCCCCCAAAAATGTATACTGTGTATTATTTTTATGTAAACGAGTTACTGTTTTATTTTATCAACACTGTATTCCTTTCCTTTCCCATGAAACATAAAAGCTTTCTTCTAGACTTTTTAAATTATTTTTGGAAACATGTTAGATTTTGCATAATTCATACCAAATATCATTTGCTATCAGCTGTCACGTGACCAATTAAAAACTGAAAATTACGATTAAGATTTGCGAGCAACAGCTGAGGTGGCACTTATCAGTAAATAACTAAAATTAAATGGAAGTTTCAGTCATTAATGTGAAATTCTTTTTCTCATTAGTTATTGATGAAAGAGCTTTCATTTTTGGTTGAGATGTTTCTTTAATGTAGTGCACCAGAAACAGAACTGAATAACCCTGAGCAGAATTCTGACACAGAGGGTTAAGAGTGATTTTTCAATCCTGTTACTGCATGTGTTTGCTGTTCATTAACCCCCCTGTTTTTTTCCATCATCTTTTATTTTCCCTTTTCTGCAACAGGCGACTACACAGACTTTTACTCATCAAGAGATCATGCCACCAACGTTGGAATAATGTTCCGTGGAAAAGAAAATGCCTTGATGCCCAACTGGTATGTGACAGCCTATTAATATTCCTCTCCCTCTTAAATACTCACATCCAAAGCAAGTGTGCATCCGAATCACACCATCACCTGCTCCTGCCGACTTCATATTTCCCTCATCTTTTGAGTTACTAACCACATACATACGAGTTTTAAAGACCCAGCAAAGTTCCTCTAAGTTATTCCCATAAACACACGCTTTATTCTTTCCCAGCGTACGCCTGTCAGGCTAAATAATGCACCTGCACATTTTCCAGCTCGCTGTGAAATACGTCTTTTAGCTATAACTCTTGCCTCCGAAACAGAACTGTATTTCTTGTCACATTTTCACTTACAAGGCCCAGAGAGGGAGTCATTCGCCTGGAGACAGAACAAGGACTTGTGTGGAAATCAAGAGGGAAGTTTTTTGAAATGTAATTTCGGGGAGCTCGTCTACCTGAAGTTCCCCTCGGCTCAGTCAATCTGTCAACGGCCCTTTCCAAACGCGTGTCACTTTCTCAGGAAGAATGAGAATTAGTCTGGAGGAAAATCTATAGTTGATTTACACTGGGCTTGAAGCCGTGGGCATGAGCTGGGCTTTTGAGGTCGGGGTGATTTCTGGAGTAGGGTTTGAGGTGAAATGTTAAAGAAGTAGGTCGCCCAGAAGTGTAAATTCTGTCAATATTTACTCACCCTCATGTCGCTCCAAACCTGCATGCCGTTATTTGTTTCTGTGAAGGAGAATGTTTAGTTATATTTATATACATCCAATGTAAAAATTTTTGTTTGCATAATATGTGTGTATGCAGTAAATATTTATTATGTATATATATATATATGAATACACCCATACAGTATATATATTTTAAAAATATTGACATATTTTAATATTTACATGTCTATATTTATGTAAGTATCATTTATATTGTAAATAAATATATTTACAGTAGTATTTAAACATAATATATTTTCCTGAAATATATACATATTTATATATATATACAATATATATGTATTTATAATATACAAAGCACACTTATATTATGCAAACATAAATTTATTTTGGATTGGATAAATCGTGATTAATTTGTGTGTAAGTGTGAGATTTAAGAGTGAAGAGAAAGATTTTGTTATTGATATATTTATTAAATATGCTATATGTATTATGTATAACCATAAATGTAGCTAAAGTTTGGGTCGGGACAACCTAGAAGGCATAAAATTATGACAGAAAGGCATATTTTGGATCTCTTGAAGTATGCAAAATTCGCCTAAAAGATAAAAGGTTCCCCATCTAAAACACCTCTAGAAAGTTATGATGTGTTGTGATAAAGGGAATGATGTATTATCCTGTCTTGTAGGCTGAGACTGCCAGTGGGGTATCATGGGAGAGCTTCATCTGTGGTCGTCTCTGGAACACCAATCAGAAGACCTCAAGGACAGATGAGACCAGATGCAGGTAAACAAAAGATGGTGGATAAACCACAGACTCATCATCACAAGAAGTTCTTCTGCTGTAAATTCAGTATTGTTTATTGTGCTTAAAGGAATAGTTCACCCAAAAATGAACATTTGCTGAAAATGTACTCACCATCATGCCATCCAATAGTTTGCTCTTCATCAGATTTGAAGAAATGTAGTGTTTGTACACTACACTTGCTCAACAATGGATCGTCTTCAGTGAATAGGTTACTTTCAATAATGTAAAATATTTGTTTTATTGGCAACAAAATGTTCATAATTATAATTATGTGTATACGGAAAGTATTCAGACCCCCTTAAATTTTTCCCTCTTTGTTACATTGCAGCCATTTGCTAAAATCACTTTTTTTTATGTACACACAGCACCCCATATTGGCAGAAAAACACAGAACTGTTGACATTTTTGCAGATTTATTAAAAAAGAAAAACTGAAATATCACATGGTCTTAAGTATTCAGACCCTTTGCTCAGTATTTAGAAGAAGCACCGTTTTTATAGAATACAGCCATGAGTCTTTCTGGGAAAGATGCAAGTTGTTTTTCACACCTGGATTTGGGGATCCTCTGCCATTCCTCCTCGCAGATCCTCTCCAGTTCTTTCAGGTTGGAAGGTAAACCTTGGTGGACAGTCATTTTTAGGTCTTTCCAGAGATGCTCAATTGGGTTTTAGTCAGGGCTCGGTCTGGGCCATTCAAGAACAGTCACAGAGTTGTTGTTAAGATACTCCTTCATTTTTTTAGCTGTGTGCTTAGGGTCATTGTCTTGTTAGAAGTAAAACCTTCGGCCCAGTCTGAGGTCCTGAGCACTCTGGAGAAGGTTTTCGTCTAGGATATCCCTGTACTTGGCCGCATTCATCTTTCCCTCAAATACAACCAGTCGTCCTGTGCCTGCAGCTGAAACACACCCCCACAGCATGATGCTGCCACCACCATGCTTCACTGTTGGGATTGTATTGGATACACTGTTGTATTGGACAGGTGATGAGCAGTGCCTGGTTTTCTCCACACATACCGCTAGAATCTCTGGAGCTCAGCCACAGTGATCTTTGGGTTCTTCTTTATCTCTCTCACCAAGGCTCTTCTCCCCGATAGCTCAGTTTTTTCGGACAGCCAGCTCCAGGAAGGGTTCTGGTCGTCCCAAACGTCTTCCATTTAAGGATTATGGAGGCCACTATGCTCTTAGGAACCTTAATTTTTTTTGTAACCTTGGCCAGATCTGTGCCTTGTCACAATTCTGTCTCTAAGCTCTTCAGGCAGTTCTTTTGACCTCATGATTCTCATTTGCTCTGACATGCATTGTGAGCATATATAGCATATATATAGAGCATATATAGCCAGGTGTGTGGCTTTCATAATTAAGTCCAATCAGTATAATCAAACACAGCTGGACTCAAATAAAGGTGTAGAACCATCTTAAGGATGATCAGAAGAAATGGACAGCAACTGAGTTAAATATATGAGTGTCACAACGTGATATTTCAGTTTTTCTTTTTTAATAAATTTGCAAGCTATTCAAGCTGTTTTTCTGTCCATATGGGGTGTTGTGTGTACATTAATGATGACAAAAATTAACTTAAATGATTTTAGCAAATGGCTGCAAAATAACAAAATGTGAAACGTTTAAGGGGGTCTGATTACTTTTCATATCCACTGTATATGAGAACTTTCAAATATCATTTAAGGTTTATCAGATTATGTTTTCCAAAAACTATATGGATTTAACGACACTGCTCAAAAAATAAAGGGAACGCTACAAATAACACATCCTAGATCTGAATGAATTAAATATTGATATTAATACTTTGTTTAGTTGAATGTGCTGACAACAAAATCACACAAAATTTATCAATGGAAATCAAATTAATTAACTCATGGAGGTCTGGAAAAACGCACTACAGGCTGATCCAACCTTGATGTAATGTCCTTAAAACAAGTCAAAATGAGTCTCAGTGGTGTGCGTGGCCTCCACGTGCCTGTATGACCTCCCTACAACATCTGGGCATGCTCCTGATGAGGATCTTCTCCCAAACCTGCACTAAAGCATCCGCCAACTCCTGGATAGTCTGTGGTGCAACGTGGTTGTGGTGGATAAAGTGCTCAATTAGATTCAGGTCTGGGGAGCGGACGGGCCTGTCCATAGAATCAGTGCCTTCGTCTTGCAGGAACTGCTGACAAATCCAGCCACATGAGGTCTAGCATTGTCTTGCATTAGGAGGAACCCAAGGTCAACAGCACCGGCATATGGTCTCACAAGGGGTCTGAGGATTTCATTTTGGTACCTAATGGCAGTCATCTGGTGAGCACATGGAAGGCTGTGTACCCCTTCAAAGAAATGCCACCCCACACTATTACTGACCCACTTCCAAACTGGTCATGCTGGAGGATGTTGCAGGCAGCAGAACATTCTCCATGGCAGCTTTAGACTCTGTCATGTCTGTCACATGTGCTCAGTGTGAACCTCCCTTTATTTGTGAAGAGCACAGGGCGCCAGTGGCAATTTGCCAATCTTGGTGTTCTCTGGCAAATGTCAAACGTCCTGCACGGTGTTGGGCTGTAAGCACAACCCCGACCTGTGGACGTCGGGCCCTCATACCACCCTCATGAATTTGGCGTGTCCCTGGGTCAACATATTTTGTTGACCCTGGAACAACATTTTATTCCAAAATTTTAGTTTTGACCATATCTCTACATCTAAACCTAACCCTACCCATGAGTAATGCCTAAAATCAGAAAAATGATAGATGACTGACACTGATGTTCAAGCACCAAACACTGATTGTATGCCTAAACTTCACAAAAACTATAAACTGGTTCTGCAAATCTGATTGACAATGCTGTTCCAGAGTCAACAAAACCAGGTTCTGCGTTTGGGCAGACACATGCACATTGGTGGCCTGCTGGAGGTCATTTTGCAGGGCTCTGGCAGTGCTCCTCCTGTTCCTCCTTACACAAAGGCGGAGGTGGTGGTCCTGCTGCTGGGTTGTTGCCCTCCTACAGCCTCCTCCATGTCTCCTGATGTATTGGCCTGTCTCCTGATAGTGCCTCCATGCTCTGAACACTACGCTGACTGACAAAGCAAATTTTCTTGCCACAGCTCGCACTGATGTGCCATCCTGGATGAATTGCACTACCTGAGCCACTTGGTTGCAGACTTGAAAGCACCGCCAGCATTCAAAAGTGACCAAAACATCAGCCAGAAAGCATAGGAACTGAGAAGTGGTCTGTGGTCACTCTTTTATTGAGGGTGTCTTGCTAATTGGCTATAATTTCCACCTGTTGTCTGTTACATTCACACAACAGCATGTGAAGTTGATTGTCAATCAGTGTTGCTTTCTAAGTGGGCAGTTTGATTTCACAGAAGTGTGACTGACTTGGAGCTACACTGTGCTGTTTAAGTGTTCCCTTTATTTTAAGTCATTCCCCTCACACCTGAGGACAGATAAATGCATAGCAGAAAAAGACCAATAATGTCAAAACTAAAACACTAAGTAAATTCCACACAATGTCCACACAAAAAACTTTTTTGAAACTTTTCCAAAGATTGGTAGTGTGCAGGATGTGCTTTTTAAAATTATTATTTTATTTCAATTAAGTAGTTTAGAATGGATTTAACTTGTTTAGATCGGTTGTTAAATTCCCACTTTTTGCACCAGGTCTTCAGGATACATCGCAGTAAGGTGGACGATGAGAAGTGTTGTCTGCTTGTGAGTCAACTGCTGGATCACCCGTCCCTACAGGAGCTTGACCTCTCACATAATCACATCAGCGACCGCGGAGCCCGAGCCATCGGGAAACTCCTGACCCGCAGTCAGCTGAAGAAGCTGGTCATCTGCAACAACCAGATCAGAGGTCCAGGAGCTCAGGCGCTGGCTCATGCTCTGTCCAGAAACACCACACTGGTGTCCCTCAATTTGAGGCTCAACCGCATTGGGGACGAAGGAGGTCAAGCTCTGGCTCAGGCTCTGGAGAAGAACATGACCTTGGTGAACCTTCATCTGGGGGGAAATAACATGAGCGAACCCACGGCCATAGCACTGTCTCAGGCTCTGGTGGAGAACTGTACCCTCAAGAACCTAAACCTGACCAACAACAGACTGGGAGTTGTGAGTAAACCTCAGAATATTCTGTTTCAAACACATTATCTGTCTATGTCTATATCCATATAATATACAGTACTGGGCAAAATCTTAATACACTAGTATTTAGTAACAAAAAATGTCAATTATTTCTATCTTTTGTGGTAGTGTGCCAAGTAGAAATATCAGTTTACATCTTCAAAAACAGCTTCATCATCTACAGCATCTTCTTTTAGACACTCGTGTAAAAATGCTGTAATATGGGGATGCTTTCAAAAATAATGCCATAAATAGATTTAATTTATCAATTAACTTCTATTAACTAAATCAAATAAATATTTTGTATTACAGCTTTTGGTGAAACAGCTTCTGTTTCCGAGGTACACCTGCCCATAGTTTTTCAGGTAGATTTCTGGGTAGGACTTTTTTCTTCATCTTGGAGATATTGCCACAGTTCTTCTGGATTCAGTCTGTCTCAGTTTGTTCTGTTACTTCATGTAATTCCAGACAGACTGTATATGCATACACACTGTACATTATAGTATAAATCTATACAGAAGACTAAATCCAGAAGAACTGTGGCAATGTCTTCAAGATGCTTCAAAAAACCTACCTGGAAAGCAACAGTACTTTTCAAAGTTTTAGACACTTATGTAAAAACACTGTAAAATGAGGATGCTTTAAAAAATAATGCTATAAATACCTCAAACGATAGAATTGACTGACTTGAAAACATGTTTTGTTGGTGAAAATACTAGAGTCTTTTGCACAGTACTGTGTATATGATACCAACCCCACAGAGGACTTCAGATGATGCCAACCCTGGAACAACACAAAGCACTACCGAACTCTTCGAATGTTCCTTGTCTGTTTGATTGTTAAATTGACCTTTATCTCACATCTGTACACATACAAACTACTACTATATTTACTGTAAACTTTACTTTGGTGTAAAGCTGATTTGCAATGATATGTATCATGAAAAGCGCTATACAAATAAATTTGAATTGAATTGAATTGAAAGTGTATATATATATATATATATATATACACACACACACACACACATGCACACACTGTACAGTTTATTATAGAAATATATTTCCTAATGTGAACATAACCCCCAAAATGTTATCATTGAATAATTGTTTAATACAGTCAAATTTTAATAAGTTAAAATAAATAAGAAAATATTGCTTTTTTGAAATATATTATGAAACATTTTATCCATGGTAAATGAAAATGCTACACAAACAACAGTATTAGTTTAGTTTGTTCTGAAATTTCACAAAATGTTCATCAGGCATAATTTCTATTTGCAAACTATTTGCTTTTATGTTCATATTTGTCTAGGACAAAAAAAAATGACCCATAGAGAGGATTTGAAACACTTTCCCTTAGTCCTTTGAACTGTCTTTGAAGTCTAGACAGGTAGTTTTTGATAAACACTGACTTAACCGTGAAAGTATTGCTTTGAGCTTGAGCTAGAGGGATTTTGAAGGGGCGTTTATGTTATTCTATTCCCTGAAACACTGTAGACTGTCACTGGCTGCCAGATTTCTTTTCCATTTAAACAGAAGGAATCTTACTTTGTAACCCGGCAGGCTATGCAGTAAATAAATAAATAAAATAAAAATTAGCTAGGGCTTGAAATGAAACATTAAAATAAAAACCTGCTGCAAAATTATGTAGCTTTAAGTGAATCAGTGTCTGTATTTCCTTCAGTATATTTAGGGTTCGTATCCATAATTCCTTACACTCATGTTCTCCTTCATTTCTTGTACTTCCTTCCTTGTTTGCTTTTTCCAGTCAGAATAAATTCTGTGTGTACACATAGAACCAGTCACAACATGTGTACAGTGTCGTTTGTGTCTGAATTTTCATAAGCATGCTTTAGTCGTATGAGCTGTTTCTCCCTCTGGCACGTTATGACTGAGGTCTTTGTGGATATTTTGTGGTTAGCAGACTGCTGTGGCAAAGTCATGCCAAGCCAGTGGCACAGAACATGCAAGCTGGAGGAGATGTTTGAGAGCGGGTATGACAGTCAGGTTGCAGTTTCTTAGCTAACAGAGTTTCGGCTTTGAAATGTTTTTCTTTTTTCTCATATAGCCTTGTTTCGTGGATATATACTGCATATATTACTTTAAAAGCTCTGATGAAGCCTGTTGATTAATTCCAGCCTATATGGTTGTATACTATCAGTTATTTCCTATTGAGCTCATCTGTGAAAGTGAGTCATATCTTGGCTGCAGAATCACATGCTTTTCCCTAAACTAAAGCCTAGAGGGCGCTATGTCTCAAACTATCTTCACCACTATGGGAGTTTAAATAAAACAGGCTAATATCATAATGGTTTGACCTATGCCATATGGTTACTAAAGTTTACTTAGGCATGTTAATTTATTTTCTGCTTTTATTTAGAATTCTAGCTACCACAATCATAGTGAAAAAGCTTCAGTCTTTATTTCACTGAAAATAGCGCAAGAAAGCATGTTTTGCAGTGATTCAGGTCACCTCTGTAGTCTGACCTCTGTGCTGAAAAACACAGTTCACATATCAGCCTAAAGTTCAAAGAGGCGAAGACACGGCTGGAGAGAGATCAGCAGGAGCAGGGATGGCAGGAATGTAAAGTGTTTCCTGATGCTGAGTTCATTTCCCTCTGGGATCGGACCCTGATCTGGACCTGAAGCTTTTTCTAGAGACAGTCAGGCCACTTGCAGCAAAAGTATGGAAAACAATATGTTATAGAGATCAAATCATCTATGCATCCAAATAGTGCAGATGTACAGGGGAGTAGTGAATGCTTACGCTGTTTCTTTCCCAAGCAATGATAAAAATGTCCAGCTAAAGGTTCTTTAAAAGTTATTAGGTGTGTTTAGTAAGTAGATCATCTAGCCATTTACAAAATTAGACTGACATATATTGTTATGAAAAATAGCACTTAATATACTTTAAAATATATTTATTTAATTTATTTGAGCACTTAGTGCATGTTAATAGCATTTAAATGAAATACATTATGGCTTATATGCATTATACATTATGTAGATAAAATGCTATATGTTGGATTGCTTTTTTGACTTAAGAACATCTTTATATGTATATTATGTAGATGTATTTATTATTTTTTACTTTTTTTTATAATTATAGGCTTCGAAATATAGTTAAAGTCTTCTTTCTAATGCACTGCTAACGTTTATTGTAAAATTAAACATACTTTAATTCAAACTTGCATATGTCATTTTCCAGTTGCAATGGTAAATTGCAATTTAGTATTAATTATTAATGTAATACCTTATTGTAAAAAAAACTGATTTGTTACTTCCAAGCTGTATTTGGAAGTCTGACAACGATTTTTAAAATCGTTAAAGCAAATCCTCTACACAAAGGTGCTAAACATACTCAATTCCCACTACTACCCATCCACATCTACGGTTTTTCAATCCATCACACAGTAAATAAAAGGGAGGCTCTCTCAAGACCTGTGTTTGTGATTCACTCCCGGAGCTGTCAAAACATGAAGCTGTCTGGCTTTATGTCTTGTGTCGAATTCAAAGCCCGGCACCTCTGGCATGCCGCAGATCTGCTTACCAAAAACCAGCTGGCTGCAACCAGCCATCAAAGACCACAAAGAGAGTCCTCTCAGGAGTTGGAGGACTTGACATTCCTCAGGATGAATGCCTGGAGATATGAAACACACAAGAGATGGAATGGACGTTAGCCACCGTCGCCAGGTAAATTACTTGAAGCATTCAGTCTGCGTCTGAAGAAAATATGTGTTTGTTTTGTAATTTGACCTGTAATGTTCCCTACATGTTTGTTGAGCCTCTTTGGTGGCTGAGAGGTTAGAAGAGTCTGTAGAGCTGTATACAGCTCCCTCATGTACTGTTGATAGTTGGTCAGTCTCACAGTAAGGGCAAGGTTCTGCTTAATGAGAAAAGCTTGATGTATGCAGAAGCAGATGTCCCTAACATATTCCACAGCTGGAAGTGATCGAGACCAGCCACTCAACGCTGGTGAAAAATGGACTTGGGATGGAGAAAAGCAAGTCTTCTGTAATTGGACGGGGGTTGAGAGGGGGCTTCGGAGGGTGGAGGTAAAAAAGCTTGTAGGGGAGAAGGGGTTTTTGCAGTCTTTGCCAAAGCCACTTCATTTTGCTACAACGACTCGCAGTGAGACAAAGAGAAGGCAGAGCCTTTGCTGATCAGGTAGGCAGGATGCTGTTTTCTACTACTGTACCTACTTGGAAGATTTACTATTTATTTATTCTGCTCTTATGTAGCATTTCTGCATCAATGGGTATTTTGGATTTGGAAGTAGAACAAACTCACAGTAGTTGAATACAGGTTGTGTTGTCGCTTGGTTGCTATTTTGCAGGAATGTGGTTTTTTTAAACAGTTTTTACTTAAAGTACTGTATAAACAAATAAATATAATAATGTCTGGGATTAAACTAGCAAGCCAAGAGCTTATATGGGCAGCTAGACCAGCTCAAAGCAGTCAAGACCAGCAGTCCATCCAAAGCTGGTTTTACAGCAGGGTATCCACCATCTTTAATCAATCCTAAAAATCTTACAAGTGTTCTTTCTGTCCGCAGCTGCAGCTGTGTGACAATGAGGCTAATCGCTCTTCTGCTGTTGGGACTCCTGAAGTTCTCGCTGGCTCAGGACAGAGATCCTTTCCAGTGGCTCTCTTCCCTGCACAGCCGTGGTTACGCCTCTCTGCAGGCCGACAACACCGGAGGAGAATGTCCTGAGGAGTGCGACTGTCCTCCAACTTTCCCAGTCGCCATGTACTGTGACAATCGCAACATGAAACAAATGCCTTACATCCCATCCCGGATGAAGTATGTGTACCTGCAGCACAATCAGATCACCTCTGTCCCAGATAAAGCCTTTGGGAATGCAACCAACCTTGTGTGGGTTTTGTTGCATGAGAATCACATTAACTCAGTGGGCAAGCAAGCGTTTGCCAAACTGGTGAATTTGGATCGCCTGTATCTGAACAACAACAACCTAACTGAGGTGCCGTCCAACCTGCCTCGCTCTTTACGTGACCTTCGTCTCAATCACAATAAAATCACCAAGTTGCCCCCCAACGCTTTCGAGGGCATGGATAATTTGACCATGCTTTTGCTCCATAACAACAGTCTTCAGGATATCGGGGGCCTGAAAGCTCTGAAGTCTTTAACTTTGCTGGATGTGAGCGGTAACCTGCTCAAGAAGGTTCCTAATGGTCTTCCTGAGATGATCCACCAGCTCTACCTAGAGTCCAACTCCATCGAAGCAGTTCCAGAGAACTTCCTCAGCCAGTTTACCAACCTGCAGTACGTCCGTATTTCTCACAATGAGCTCACAAACAAAGGCATCCCTCAGAACACCTTTAACAACAGCGGTCTGGTGGAGCTGGATTTGTCCTTCAACAAGCTGGAGAGCATTCCTATTGTTAGCACTAATCTGCAGCATCTTTATCTACAGGCCAATCAGATTAAAGGTACAGCATTTCTTCATATATTTTTTAACACTTGTGTATAAACTTTCATGAGTTTTAAGTTTAAAATGTACTTAAGGAGTGCCTTATTTGTTATAAAAAGGTTTATTCAATGAAAAATTGGCATTGACTTGAATAACAGATAAAAGCCAAAAATATCTAAAAATCATGAAAAAGCTCATTTTAATACCAAATACCACATTTTTATAATTAATAAAAAAATTAAAAAATTTAATAATAAAAAAAAATTAATAATGGTATAAAAAAAACATATTAATTGACGATGTAAAAGTGCAAAACATAATTTCTTTTAAATTACACACTTCATTTAAAATGTTAATTTACCTATTCAATCATTATTTTTTTGCTTTATATATATATAATTTAATTTTAAATAACATTTAGTGAGATTTAATGATTTCAGTACAAATAAAATGAAGAATACTTAAAATTCTAAATTTTCACATTCTCTTATCGCTCATTTTGTTTGTAAATTAATCTTGTTTAAGGATGATAGATTTGTTTAAGGCTAAATTTTGATAGACATAAATAAATTATATATATATATATATATATATATATATATCTCTTTTAGTGTAATATATCTCTTTTAGTGTAATTTACTGAAACAGTTGACATGTTGAAATATATAACACGTGTTTTGCATTCGTTTCAGAGTTTACATTGGGCAGTTTCTGCAGTGTGGTGGATGTAATGAATTACTCCAAGCTGCAGGTCTTGAGGCTGGAAGGAAATGAGATCAGTGCTGGAGACATGCCCTCTGAAGCTGCCCTATGCCTTCGTCTGGCTACTGATATTTTAGTGTAATGGCAGTGACCAATCAGCAGGGGGCTCTTTTGTTTCCCTCCAAAATTATTATATTAGAATGGCTTGAGTTTGCATTGATGTACATTTTAATTGTAGGGAAATTTATAGTGCCTTGGGATGTTGTATGAGAGGAATATAATTTCCTTTGGAGAGAAGTACAAATACAGAAATAGAGGGAAAAGGATATTGAGAGATTTAGATAGGAAATGGAGATCATCTGTTAAGGTATGTGAAGCTAGTTTATTTTTTTCTCAAAAGCCACATAGCCTTTCTAATATACCTTTCTGTGCTTTTACTCTATGTTTGTGCGCTTGTCTGTCAGCTGGATGACACTATTGGCAGTGCTAAAATCAACATTGGAATTTGCTATTTGTTTGGTACACATTTGATTTACTTTAGGTTTGTGCGTTCATGTCTCTTCAGGAAAGAAGTTCGAACAATGCTGTGAGTATTTATTCTACATGTGAGACAGAAGAGCTTAATGGTGAACAGAAAGATCTTACTTGACTACATCCATCTTTTAGCTTGTATAATGTGATTTTTAAAATGATATCATCTTGAGACAATTAAAGAAATCCACTATCTTCCATTCACATCTGAGTAAAAACTTGTGTTTTGTGTTTTTCAAGACCAAATGTATTGCATGTGTTATGAAAATGACTGAGGTTCTGGTGTTTAAACATGCCTGTAGACCTTTCGTGTGACTCAATAAAGCTAATATTTTCATGTATTAAATGCATTTACTTGAGTTTAAAACAAATCGTACTTCTCAAGTTGTCTGTGACAACATTCCTATTTTTTTTTATACATTTATATTAAAGAAATGTGTAATCCCTATTAAATATGTGTCCCCGGAACAACATTTTAATGCAAAAATATAGTGTTGCCCATCTCTACACCTAAATCTAACCTTACCCATGAGTAACTCCTAAAACCAGATGACATGATACAGTAGATGACTGACACTGATGTACAAGCACCAAACATTGATTTTAAGCCTAAACTTCACAAAAACTATAAACTGGTTCTTCAAATCTGATTGGCAAATCAATGTTGTTCCAGGGGACATGTTGCACTTATTGAACTCAGGTTAGCAGAAATGCACAGACAACAAGCAGCTAGTTTACTTTCTTTGATTCTGATAATAGTTTCCCACATGGAAAGAACCTATATGAGGATATATGCACATATATGAAAAATATATATGGTGTATATATGCACATATGTGATAGTACATACAGATATGCTGCATATATGCGTATATATGCACAAATATGATTATATATGCTGCATATATGCAGATATATGCGCATATATGGTAATATATATTCTGCATACAGTATATGCAGTATATATATATGCACATATATGATAAAACTGATACATACATGTGCATATAGGCCATATCAGTCTCCTGTATTGCATTGTGGCCTAATGAATAGGGAGTTGGACTTGTAATCCAAAGGTTGGGGGTTCAAGTCCCAGGTCCGGCAGGGATTGTAGGTGGTGGGAATGAATAACAAGCTCTTTCTCCACCTTCAATACCATGACTGAGGTGAAACCCTTGAGCACTTCTCACTGCTGTGTGTGTGCACTTGGATGGGTTAAAAATAAACTTTATATATTTTAATAATTTTACTAATATATAGGTAAACATAAAGGTGAACATTTAAGTGCAAATATGCACACATAGGTGCATGTATGCACGTATATATGTATGCGTATATGTATATATATAATATAGAAAAATGGCCAATTTTATATATGTCACATATATTAAAAACCTATATTAAAACATATATGTTTATATAGGTTATATCCGTGTGGGTTATAATGCAATGTCTCAAGTTACCCTCAAGTCAGCAATCAAATTTTGGCATATTCTTCTTAATCATTACTTGAATATCAACTTATTGCTATCAAATTGAAATAATATGTTGACAAGTCTTTGAAATGTTAACAAACAGAACATTTGGACAGATTGAGGCCTGAATCAAGGAAGTAACCTTCAGAAAGAAACCTGACAGTTGGGAGAATGTGGCTTCTGTGCTTTAAGCCATGAATCAGTTACATATTAAAGTAATTCAATTTGCAAGTCATGAGTTATTAGCCTGCAAGTCTCTGGCAATTATTTTGAGAACATGTTTTGTTTTGTTATGTTTTTATTAGTTTTATTTATTTATTTTTGTTTTCTGAAAGAATCTTTCTTGAGAGTCACTATGTATTTGTGGCAATAGGGCTATGACATCATATGTGAGTATTTCATCCTGCAACACTTTGAAAGCGGTGACTACAGATAACTCACTATTATGTGTCTTCATTTGTAATAATTCTGCTTTCTCAGAAACGCTAGATGCAGATATTTTTAGGGTAAAGATAACAGTCACAAGGACATTGCACATTGGAAACTCATCAGCAAGGCGCTGTTTTACTTTGACAACCATGTCTTGTTAGAGATAAAAAAAAAAAACACTTTTATTTGAGATTTAACTCGCAACGCTCCCTGAACAATTAATATTATAACACGTCTATCAACCTTTTCTATAGGTGCTCACTCATTCCATTTCTTTTCATTTCTTTTAATATTTTCCTCTGAAACAGACACACAACTGTTTCTTTCCTTTACCTCTAATTATCTGGTAAACACTTTAATGACAGTCATAACACCTCTGAGCAATAACTGCTAAACACCTCATGATCTATTTCTGACAAATAGTTCATGTATATAAGCAAACCATACTGTAATTTAGAGCTTAACACAATGACAGTGATTGATAAATCTTTAATACACGTGGTGAGATGTTTAAACCGGTAGAAAACTGAGGCTTTTCAGTTAATAAGTTACCTGATTATTTTAAGGTTGTTCTCTCTTGTTAGGCTTGATACAAATAGCTTATGTTTGCTCTCCATCCCTCTGTGTCCAGTCATTGAGGGTCTGTGGAATGTCAACAGGGGTTTGGAATCCGCACTTGAGCACGCTTTGTAAGACAAAAAACCGGGAAGTGTTTTCATTTAATTCTCGGAATCTTTGTTTGTCTCTATAAATATTATCGCCATTTTCCTTATAATATATTTGACGTGGCACACAATAAAACCACAATAAAACATTCCCACGGTTAAACTACTGTTTTTTTTTTCTATGAAACTGAACTACGACACCTATCATTATGTAAAATTACATCGCAATTTCAACTTTATAAAACATTTTTTAAATAATATTTAAGCCAGTTTTGTTTCACTGGATATTGCATCTCTGACTTTTCTTAAATAACTCTGCCTCACCTAAATGTTTACTGATAAAATGTCATAGAAGTGATCTCGCTGGATAAATGTATACACCTATCTTCATGTTTTATTTTTAGTCTTTCTTGTTGAATCATAAACAACTGATTTTCATGCTGTAATGATAATGACTGTGAAAGGTGAAAAGAAGTGTAGTTTGCGAGGGGCTTGTTTGCAATGATTAGGGATTTTTTTCGGACACTTGGGAATTTCTCAAATGACTGATACCCAGTGATTACTAAATTAGCCCAGCTTTTTCTATTGTTATAAAACGTTCAATACATTGTATAATAGCATAAATATACCACATATTAGATATAAAAAACATCATGCTGAAATTAAAATATTGATTTATTATTCATGATATTTCCAACAGAGCCAATGCAAATGTATTGAACCTAGATTAAGCCTAGATTAGGATCAGTGTAATGTAGATAAAGGCACCAAATGTGATGGTTTGTCATGTTAAAAGGGGGTGGGGAGGGCTGTATGTGAACTATATAAGAGTACCGTGGACAGTTTTTCCTCAGGTTCACTTTGTCAGGTGTGTCCATCACTTCACCTGCCGCGCTTGAGACTGTGCAGAAGAATGAGGAAATACAACTTGAGCAACATTACAGGAGTACTATTCAAAAACTCAGTTGCAGCTGAGCAGGTAACAAGCAATTACAATCAATGTTTATTTATTGCCATGTTTTGACATAAAATAATTTAAGATATGTATCTTTTTGTAAAAAGTATTTATTGTTATGATTTCAGGATATCAGTGTTTCTAACAAGCAAGTTCCTCATGTTGGGCAAGAAGATGAAAACACTGACAGGGGAAACTGGAGCAGCAAAAGAGAGTACATGCTGTCTATGATCGGCTATGCTGTTGGTCTTGGAAATGTGTGGAGGTTTCCCTACTTGGCTTACAAACATGGGGGAGGTACAGTAAGATGACGTTTATAATGATTTTTTATAATAATGTATGTTGATTTAATGTCTTATTAAGCAAGAATGTAAAACTAATCAAGAAAAGGGCATATATTTGGCTTTTTCTTCAACTCATGAGCCACTCACGAGCATGCTATGTACTGTCTAAACCATTAATAAAGTAAATAGGAGAATTACTGTCATAAAATAATTATGCTTAGTATAATTATTTTATGCTCATGCTATATGCTTATCTTTTTTAAACAATTTAAGGAGCCTTCCTCATCCCCTACACTATCATGCTGGCTGTTGCTGGTCTTCCTCTGTTCTTCATGGAGAGCTCTTTTGGACAATTTTGCAGCCAAGGCCCCATCAATGTGTGGAAATCTGTGCCTATACTACAAGGTAACTCTGAATTTAATCAGATAATTGATAAAAATAAAAAAAAAATCACAAAACACTTTGAGGTCCAATGATGTGGTAAATGCCTCAAAGAAGCATTAAATGTATTAAACCAACCTTGAGTCACAAGGACAAATACTCCTCCAACACAGTTAACATGCAGATTGCATTATTATATTTGCCCCCAGGACCTTTAAATTAATGTTTAAGTGGGTTGTGAACACAAAACATTTCAACATTTGCAAATCGAAAACACATTTATTTAAGTGAAGCGATTTAATTGTTTGACTTTGTATGTTGTTTATACTGTAAACATATATTTTAATGTTTTTTTTTTAGGTGTTGGCATCACAATGATGCTGGTTAGCACTTTTGTGGCAATCTACTACAATGTGATCATTGCTTATAGTATCTACTACCTTTTTGCATCTTTTCAATATCCTCTCCCTTGGAGTGCGAAGGACTGCAACTTGACAGGTTTGTTAAACTCTTTCTTTTCTGAAGAGGCTTGTGTTTCTGTGTCAGACATACCACGACTTTATGCTCAGAAAATGAAAGTATTTGGATTTTTCTAGATGATCTGAATTTGCCTTTCACACTTACTGTAAAAAATGTATCTAAATTGGAACTTCCTTACTCTGTGTAATAAGAGTAAAGAGTTTAGCCTAAAACTAGTTCTTTATTGATCTAAATTATATGATTTACAAGATACAGTATAATACTGCAAAATATCATTGATTAGACCTTGTGTTGTATTTCAATAGCGTACAACCTGAATGTGACTGCTGACAATCAAACCTGCCAGAATAATTTTTCAGTAGGCCAGAGCCCCAGCGAGAAATACTGGGAGTAAGTTGACATTTGTTTCTGTACAGCTTGTCAGTGAGACTGAGATTGTTGCCATCCTTTTCTTTCTTTTTTTCATTCTTAAAATCTATACTAAATTTTGGATTACTCATGACTAATGTTTAGGGCTGTTTCAGGTTTTGGGGTTATTGGCACTGCATTAAAAATTGGTAGAGAGTAATTTCTTTCCTGTTTTGAAGTGTTTGCTGTTGAAACAGGAAGCTTGGGTAGGATGTTTGCCTTTTGATGCTCACAAAGCTTTGGTTTTTCACTAGTTCACACTTCCTCTGCGATAAATAAGAATCCTAGCTTGGCGACTGTCTGGGGATCAGGCAGGGAATCCGGGAGACCCGGAGCCCTAGGGGAATTTACCCTTAGAGGGCGAGGGTTGAGGGATGCTCAGAGCCCTGACGGATCCCTGTCCGCCCCCTGGGGAGGAAGATCTGGTAATGTATGTAGGTTCGCAAATAGCGATTTGAAACAGGCAGAGAGGGGCGAAGGCGGTGGGGTTCGAGAAAGAAACAAAGAATGCTGGAGAGTGAAGGAGAGCAGTATTTAAAGCAGGGGAGCGAGAGGCTGATAGGGTAATAGGTAATGAGTAGATTGGTGGCAGCTGGCTAATCGTTCGTGCATTGTTCCTCCTGAAATTGGGTTTGTAAAACATAATTTAGCATAAAATCAGCAAACAAAATATAAAAATTAGTAATTTTTTTTCTTCAGTAATACTATTTAAAAAAAAAAAGTATTTAAATGTTATTATAAATTTGAAAGAAATGTACACTACTGTAAAAAAAAGTAGTATGGTAGTATAAAAGGTCAGCAAAGGTGACAGTAAAGACTGAACATTTTTTATTCATCAAATAATCTTAAAAAAAATATGACATTTCCACAAAGAACAATCAGCATATTATATTGATTTCTAAAAGGATTGTGTGACTGAAAACTGTAATTCTTTTAAAATTCTTTTATTTATTTATTTACATTTTAATCAAATAAATCCAACCCTCGTGAGCTAAGACATTAAAAAATACAAATCTTACCCCAGACTGTAAAATGATAATGTCTATGTAGTAAGTAATGTTAAAATTTTTTTTCTCTTTCTAAAGACTGAAATTGAGTTCACCTCAACATATTTTAACCTTTAGTCTTTAAAATGAATGGGAATGAGTCAAAAGAGCAAACAATCCAGATCTCGTTTTCTTATCTGCATTGTTTTTGTAATGTGTGTTTTATGTTCTTTCTTTTTTTGTATTTGACATTTTGTGACTTTATTTTTTGTCTTCAGTGAGGTGGCTCTTCAGCGCACTAGCAGTATGGATGAGACAGGACCTGTGGTTTGGCACCTTGCTCTTTGTCTGCTGCTTGCCTGGATACTAGTCGGAGCAGCACTTTTCAAAGGCATAAAGTCCTCTGGGAAGGTTAGTGTTTTACCTCAGTAACATTAAATCGTATCTGTACAGTAAATCCAGTTGAAGCAGCAAGAGAGCAAAGCATTTTGCAATTAAATTAACATGGTACGTTTTTTCAGGTGGTGTATTTTACAGCTACTTTCCCATACGTCGTTCTTTTTATCCTTCTGATTCGTGGGGTGACTCTGGAGGGCGCAAAAGATGGCATAGAGTTCTACATCGGTTCAAAGTCTAACCTCACCAAACTGGCTGATTCCGAGGTCTGTCTAACCTTAATGTTCATAAACGTGGAAATACACCGATATCAGACATCTAATGTAGCCTGTTTTTCTCATAGGTTTGGAAGGATGCAGCTACTCAGATCTTCTTTTCTCTCTCCATTGCATGGGGTGGTTTAATGGCTCTGTCCTCTTACAATAAGTTTCACAACAACTGCTATCAAGACTCAATTATAGTGTGCATTACAAACTGTGGCACCAGTGTCTTTGCTGGCTTTGCCATCTTTTCAATCCTTGGACACATGGCGCATGTCTATCAGAGACCAGTGTCAGAAGTTGCAGATGCTGGTAAGATCTGAAATCATAATTTAATAATCTTTTCATTTTTTGACAATCAAACAAGTGCATCTTCAGAGCATTTAAGAGTACTAGTTTTCCATTAAAGCAATAGTTTAAACAATAATAAAGATTCTAGCATGACGTACTCATCCACGTGTTATTAAGCTCCAATTTGTGTTTTAGGTTTTGGATTGGCCTTTATTGCGTACCCTGATGCTCTTTCTAAGCTACCCATTTCACCCCTGTGGTCAATTCTGTTTTTTGTTATGCTTATTACCCTTGGCTTGGACTCCCAGTTTGCAGGAATAGGTAAAGAAAAGCAGATATTGTAAAATAATAAGAAAAAAGTAGTCAATTATTTGCCTTAATCTCAATCATGAGTCGTCTATAGAAGTTATTGTATATAGATATTGCAAAATTATCAGAAAAAAGAAGCCAAATATTTGTTTTAATCTCAATCATGTTTTGTCTACAGAGGTTATCACCACCTGCCTCCAAGATGCCAATCCCAAGCTTTTGAAGTCCAAGCGAGGAATTGTTACGACAGCAGTCTGCATTGTTCTCTTTTTGTTCGGCTTGCCATGTGTCACCGGGGTAGGCAAACCATTACAAATACAGATTCAATGTTACCAAATGTATAAAAATATTACAGTTATAAAAATGCATGCATTACACGAAAGGTGAATAAGGGAATTCTGCATAGAGTGAACCGTACATTATGTTAAAAATGGCTTTTTATTTTGGTAGGCTGGAATATATTGGGTGAATTTAATTGACACTTTCTGTGCTGGATGGATTCTTCTCTTTGCTGGATTACTAGAGGTCTTAGGTCTTTCCATCTTGTATGGTGAGTACATTTTAGCAATATGTGATGATGTTATGCGCTGTTTATCTCCAATTATTGTTCTGTTCTATTCTAAAACACACGTATACTGTATTTTCAGGTGGTAATCGGTTCATTAAAGACATTGAGATGATGATTGGGAGTAAGAGCACCCTCTTCTGGTTATGGTGGAGAGCATGCTGGTTTTTTATCACCCCGGTGGTTCTTTCTGTATGTACAGAATTTTAAAGCTATAATTATTTTTTAAATAACACTAAAGCTAATGATTATGTTAATTTTTTTTTCAACCAGATTATCCTTGTATGGTCCTTGTATACTTTTACTTCCCCCACATATGGCTCAGTTCCATATCCAGATTGGGGCATTTCTCTGGGATGGTGTATGACTGCATTTTGCCTCATTTGGATCCCTATTATTGCAGTCTGGAAAGTGTGCAAAGCTAGTGGAGGCCCCTGGCAGGTAAAGCAGGATGACAATCTTTGAATTTTTATTTTTGTAAAGATGTATATTAACATGTGTGTCTGTGGTATATTGCGTACTTTAGTCATGTACAGTATGATTCTAAACTTTGGCTTTTGTCATTCAGCGAATCAAAGCAGCCTGTTCACCCACAGAGGACTGGGGTCCTTACTTGGAGTGTCACAGAGGGGAGCGCTACGGTACAAGAGAAGCAGCTGATGCAAATATATTTGTGATATCAAATAAATTGACAACTAGATTGTAAAAATGCTTTGAGGATAGTGTTTTAATGTATTTGTACATATGTGCATATGTAGCACTATCTGTGTAAGATAACTAAATATTTTAGCTGTGTATAATTGCAATCCTTTTGTTTGTTTTTGTACGTATTGAATTGTAGTCCATTTAAATGTTTTGTGGATTTTTACCTTTTATGAGAAATATGTTTACATTTATCTTTCCCTGGTGCTCTTATTTAAAAATGTTAAGAGATCCAAATATATATATATATAAAATCAAATCAAATTTCAAATCAGTATGAAATGCAGACAAAACAATTGAAAAATCTTGCATCTTATATTAAAAATATTTTTCATTTAAAAGAGAGTGGGAACATTTAAGCTGTAATATGAAACATAAAGTGCACTTTCATTATTTAAAAAGCATGTATATTTTTTTAGTTTTAAAAGTAACAGTGAAATTCTAAATACAAGTATTCTTATTCCCAGGAAACATGCTCATACAGTATGCTCACTCATATTTTTATAGCAAATAAAAATGTTACCATAAGTGACATTTAGAGGAGTCATTTTTGATAGCACCTTACTCAATTTTACATTAGATTATCTGTTATCCCTGACCCTTAACCAGGTTCACCGTCCATACCCTTGCACCTTTAAAATCAGCCACTGCATCTGTAACTTTTTTTTAATAAAATCTAATTTAACTAAGAAAATAATCTCAAATATACTGTAATGTGTTTGTACAAATCAAGTACCAAAGGAAAAAGTGGAAAAAGTGTAAAATTTTATTCATATTTATAATCTATGTTAAAAGCAGCATTTACTGATATTCAATTTGCTAACAATGAATCCCCCAAAAGCCAGAGCAGAAAACTTGTAATTAATGATGGTAAACAACGCTTTACATGCCCATAGAAAGCTTGATTTAGTTGTAGTCAACCCAATATGTTATAAGGCACTAAAAGAATAACACATGAAGAAGTAAAATTTGAATCTGGACACTGCAGGAGAACCACACCTGTGATGCAAATATAATCATTTAAATCTCTTTCAATAACTTGTCAAAGCAAAACGGTGAATGAGGGAGTGAAAAGATGCGATTATGTCATTTTGTGAGAAATTTTAAACAACTAGAATAACAAATTTGTACTAAAATTATTATTTTAACAGTTCTTTTATAAAAAAAAATACTATGATCTAAGTCTTTTTCTGTTTTAAGTCACAATATAAAAAACAGTAAAGGGACTTTCAGTCAGTCTTGAAGATGATATCCACAACATTTATAAAACTAAAGTATCATAAACTTTGTTTTAGTGCACAACCTATGCAGTTACTACTGCTGTTGTAATCAGCCATTTAATGTTTACATTCATTTTGAGGTTTATTGTTGAATCTCACTGTCATTTAGAATATATAATCATGTGTTTAAGGATCCATCATACTTGAAGAGCAACGCTTATAAATAATAATAATGTGTAAGATGTGATACATTCCTTAGCTAATTCCTTATAACTTAGAAAATAAATATTTTAAACAATTTTATTATATGCATGTGCTTGCAAAGTTAATAGTCTAAAGTTTTGGTTAACACAGTGCAATAAATAATAAAACGCGACTGCAAAAGTATACCATGTAACGGAGTGAAGCATAGGTGAGGATACTGTAAGTCAAATGGGGTTGAGCAGGAACCTTGTGAACTAAGGATGCAGTTGCACGCGTGCCCTCTATGGCCAGTCACGCTGGCGGAGGTGTGGCGCCTTTTCACGCTTTCAACACAGACGCTTCAAAACACGGGGCCATCTTGGGGGAAGGCAGCCCGCTGTGAAGTTCACCGAATAGCCGCTACACGCTGTATAACCTGCACATAACAGCTAAGAGTGTCTCTAGATATGCCCAAGTGCAATCTGCGAATAAATCAACGGTTGTGTTTCAACTTAACAAGGCCCTTATCTCGATGACAGACCGACTCTGACCGCGCTCCGCCAGAATCAACTGACGTTTCTCATGTCCCACCTCGACGCAGGAGGACAACCAATGAGAGCTCCACAAAAATACAGCGTAATGACGTTTCCGCTTCTGCGCGCATGCGCAGTGTCATTTTGTCCAAAGCTCCTCACTGTTCACATCGAAGATGGCGGCAGGCTTTGACCTGCTATATAAGGATTTCTGTATTAAAAGAGTGGGAAAGAAACTTTTTACCGATACTTCAGGTTGTATTAGATTAGAAGTTTCCACATCTTGTCACAATAAGTTTGAGGTAAGCGCCCAGGCAGCCGGAAAATCACCCCGCTGACTCCGGGAAAAGAGGCAATTCAACTAGCTAATGTTGACATTCTGCGAGCTCTTGTACATATGAACATAATGAAAGCTACTGCTCTTCAAGTGTGTTAGATGATTATTTATCCCAAGAGCATTGTTGCTAGTGGACTTGAGGTGACACGGGCGCTTGTCAAATCTGTATTGACATTGTGACACGAGACTCCCCTTCACTCACGCTTGTTCCTTCGAAAAGCAACTGGAGGGAAAAGCGGATGAAAACCCAAACTACCTGAACTGATGTGCCTGAGGCACAGATGGAAGACAGCTAAGGCGATCCAGTCTTTCTTAATGCTATGGTAACTACTTTGATCGGGACGTCCACAGTGCAAACTTTGAACGGAGGCAATGCAATGGATCCGCACACTGAAAGCGGCACTCCAGTGTCCAGTGGCCCATCATCATCATCAGAAGACGCTTCAACTTCTGTCCCAGTTGTTAATAACGGGCCCGGGGTGGCGAAAGGACATGGAAACTCTGTCACTGTCGCCCCAAGCCCAAACACAGTGATACATTCTTCTTACGGGAATCCACCAGCGGCAGCATCCGCGGCATCAAGCGCAGGTCTTTCAGTGACAGTTGTCAGGCCATCTATGCAAACTGCTGGAACAGGTTTAACTATTAACGGGAGTAATAACAATAGCACCGTTTCGGCGACTGTAGCCAATGTAGCGACCCCGGGAATTACCATTACTACTAACGTTACTACTACTACTTCTACTACAACAACCCCACTTTTGATGAACCAGTCTCCTGCTTCTGTCTCAGCGAGCAAGTCCGAGGCTACTAAAACTATCATCCAGCCCGCAGGCACCATGACTCTCGGCCCTGGAGTGGCCAAGGGGGCTGTTTTGCAGGGAGTTGCGAGAACTTCGGCTCCGGTAACTGTTGCAGCAGCAGCGGGATCGAGTCCTGCCATCAGGGCCATTGCGCCACAGGTGTTAGCGCCCCGACTCCCTCAGAGCACTCCGGGCCAGAACATCCAGAACATCCAGCTACCTCCAGGTACCTTACTCACACCAGCACTCCCCTTGCATGTGAGTGCAATGCGAATTTGTGTAATAGAGGAAGTTGTAGAGATTATAACAGTTATCTGTGCGAAGTTTCTGATGCTTACTGTAAGAGAAAGCAACAGCAGCAGAGCAGTTAAGTTCTTTAAATGTATTATATAGTCTCGTTAGAACTGCACATCATTCAAACCTGCATATTTTTTTTTATTGTGCACAACACAAAAGATCTTCAGACAACTTCATTCACTTTCCCTGTACGGGAAAAAAGAGATGCAGTTTGCTTAACATCTCTTTTGTGCTCAGAAGAAAAGCATCTTGCAGGTTTAGAACAACACAACAATGAGTGAACGATGGGCTTTTTGCCTGAACCGTGCGTTCAAAATATAAATGTCTAGAAAGCATGTTGATATCAATATATCATCTTCCAAGTGGGTTTTTCATTATTAAAATACATGAAGAATATTGTAAAGGACAAGAAAAATGTGAAGTTAAAGTTTGGCCATATTCCTGCAAATATGATTCTTTTCAAACGTTTTGTAAATTCGTACAAATTCCACGCTTTCCTTTCCTTTATTGGTCTCACATCTTGACACGATGATACAGATTTGCAGGTTAAAGTTCACCAAACTAGAAAACGGTCTTTGTACAAGCCTGAGTATTCAGCATTTGCATACATGTGAATGAAAGAAAAAGTAAAGCGTGACTGGCCTTTTACTGGGTGATTTTGGGTGAAGACCTTGACACGATCTCTTACTTTCTCATACACTGGTATTTGCTTCAGGAAATGCACATGAAGTTATTCTATTTCTAGTGATTTTCTTTTGACTGTATGCTCTGGTCATTTTGACAAGCCTGTTGTCTGGCTGGACAGAATACTTGAGAGATTTTTCTGCAAGAGGCCATCTGGATTCTCCGACCAACAGTTTCTGTTCAGAACACATCCGTTGGTTCACACGGTAACGGAGACAGAGTGTGTATGGTTCTCAGTGTGCTGTGCAAATATAGGCCACCAACTGTGCGCTTTATTCTTCATGCCTCTAAGCAGGGCACGGTTGCCAGACTTGACTCCAGTCACAGACCAATAGGAAAGTATCACTAATGAATAACAGTGTACATGGGAAGATGTCAGCCTTTCTGTATATATGTGTCATGTGTGTGTGTGTGTGTGCAGGTATGGTGTTGGTGCGTAGTGACAGTGGTCAGTTACTGATGATCCCACAGCAGATGCTGGCACAGATGCAGGCCCAGTCTCAGGCCGCCCGCCCTGCTGCCCCCACCAGCACCACCCCTGGGCAGATCACCTCTGCACAGGTAATATCCCCTGACCGCCTTGAACTCAATATCAGCAGTACATGACTTTGGAGTAATAAATACAGTTGTGGAATTATATTATTATATAGACTGGTAACACTTTACAAGAAGGTGTCATTAGTTAACATTAATGTATTGAACAAACAATTAACAATGCATTTATTACACTATTTATTAATGTTTAGTTCATGAAAATACAGTTGTTTATTGTTTATTCGTTTTAGTTCACAAATGTTAACAAACAAAACTTGTGATTTTAATAATGCATTAGTAAATTATGTAATTTACTAATATTAATAAATACTGTAGAAGTATTGTTAATTCATATTTCAGATCAACTAGTGTAGTTAACTAATGTTTACTAATAAACCTTATTGGAAAGTTTTACTTGTGTTACACTGCTTGTGTTGTAATATGGCATATCAGAATCATTTTTTTAGTTTGAACAAGTATGAACAAAAATCATAGAGGTTTTTGGAAAGGCAGAACAATTCTAAACTAAATTTGTTTATTAAAAAAAATAATTAAATACAAGTTATTTGACATCTAAAAAGTGTATTCATGAAAACACTATTGTTAGAAAGCAGTAGAATATGCCGTAAAATGTTACTGATTTGTTTTTAGCATTTTATCCTTTCTGCCTGATGCTTTTAAGACTATAATAAATAGTTAATAAAATGAAGACACATTTGTGTGTTAGGCTAGATCATGTAACTTTGACATCAAATGAGATTTGAGATGATTCATTAGATCACAAAAAAGCATAGGTCCAATGAGGTATTTGAACGTTTTTGTCAACTAGCAACAAAAATCTCTCGCACTGGCCTTGAGACATCAAGCCCATCTGTATTGTTGACCAAGTTAGCTATTAACTAGTTGGTTCCATTCTTTTTAATTCATTCCCCCATGTCAGCATTTGCTTATTAATGTCTGTCTGATGTTTGCAGGCACCTGGAACTCCTCTGATGGCCCGACAGGTGACTCCTACCACCATCATTAAGCAAGGCTCTCCTACAGCCAGCAGCACGCCCACCACCACACTCCAGAGACCACCTGTACAGGTAGCTATAAAAGGCACATCATGTAGGAACAGCCTCCTTGGTAGTGATAGGAATCAGTCTGTGCTGTAAAGTGTATTTCTAAGGTGGCTGTTATCATCTTCTCTCTCTGTACTCATTCTCTCTGGTGTGTCAACAGGCTTCCTCTGTGGGTGCAGTGTTGTCAGTGCAGGCAGGAACCGCCCAGAGGACTGTGACTGCTGCCACAGGGACCTCCGTCTCCTCGGCAACGGTGAGAGGCTGCACTAACTTAGCAGTCGCACAAAGACACATTGGTTCACAACCGAAGAAACGGTCCTGAACGTTTAGCTTCATGCTTAAAGGATTCTCGAAAGGTCTGTAAACTGACCTGATTAAATATGGTACAAAAGGGGTTAAAGAGATTTCCAACTGCAAACCTAAATGAAATATTTGTTCTCAGAGTGGGAATCCCCTGATATCCCCAACTAATGCAAGACTATAAATGTTAACCTGAACATTTGTATCCATCCAAGGTACGGATGCAAGATAACCTTAAGCCACTTCGGAGTAAAACTACATTGTTTTAATTCAGTTACTTTTTTTTCTAGGAGACAATGGAGAATGTAAAGAAATGTAGGAACTTCTTGTCCACGCTGATAAAGCTGGCCACTAGTGGTAAGCAGTCATCTGAGACTGTCGCCAACGTTAAAGAGCTGGTCAAGAACCTGCTGGTGAGTTTCAGAAGTTGAGTGTGCTTGCATGATTCTAACTCTGTGACATATTATTATAATTTTGATGGCGTAAAACCTGAATTGAACGCATTACTTTTGTCACTTTGTTGAATGGGTATTTCAGTGTTCCTGCACTGGGGTACATAGCTTTGAACATTCATGAAAATGCTTTTGTTTTATTCACTACTTTTTAAAAGTCTGACCGTGGATGCATTTATTTGATCATATATCTATCAAAAAGTCAATTGTTTGTTTTATATGCATTATTATTATAAAATATTGCAACTAGGGCTATGCAATATGGATGAAATAATCATATTGCGATTTTTTTGAACTAATATAGCGATTTTGGCAACTGTTTTTGCTTTTTCAAACAAGCTTCATGTGTTCAGTGCATAAGAAGTGCATAACAAAACATTTCCCAATGAATGAAATAACATTTACTGACAAAGTGCGCATGCATCATATCTGTGCACATATGATAGGTAATTGCGTCAGTAATTTTTTTTGTGCCGTTTCTAAATAAAAAATTCTGAATAAAAATCTAAATAAATTAATAGAAAACAATTGCAGCCTTATGCGATTTAGAAATTGCATGTGCTTTAATTTTTTTAGCGATTGCGATTAATTGCACAGCCCTACTTCTGAGATCAACTTTTGTATTGTTCAGGGAAGGGCTGCATGGTACATCGTTTCAGCATCGTCATCGCGATGCATGCGCGGTAGTCACATTGCGGCAGGCACGATGCAGGGCAGAATAAAAAAAAAACGTGTGTCTTATTTAAAAAATGTACTTTCTATATTTCTAAACTTTCAATAAACAGATCTATGTTTGTCTAATATAAAGTAATTAACTCATATTTAAGGGTTCTTTAAAAACTACAAAACACACGTCGTTCACCTACTTCATGCATGCAGTCTCTGTGTGCGCATGTCGAAATGAGCGCGGGGCGGGAGAAAAGCGCTGAAATGGAAGATTTGGTTGCAAAAACAAACGTAACGTCAGTCATATGAAAGTATTTTGGATACAAAAAGGATGATGCTGACCAAACACATGTGCTTTGTCGGAAGTGCCTGGCAGCTGTTGCCACAATTTGGGGAAAAACTACGAACATAGTACTGTATGATGAATGCAAAGCCAGATCAGATTACAGTCCAAAGCAAAAAACTATTTCGGATGCGTGACACCTTACGAGAAGGGCTCTAAGCAACATAAAGATGTCACTGATGCTATTACATTTCACCTTGCGAAAGACATGGTACCGATAAACACGGTCACCAAGCAGGGTTTTACAAACATGATCGGCTCGCTTGACAAACGCTATGCCGTCACGCACTTATTTTATTTGTACATGTAAAAATGGTACTTTTACAGTTTTTATTCTTTTGAAAATGCTTACAAAATTACCCCAATTATTCTTTAATTATTATTTGATTTTTAAGCAGTCCAAAACACCCAATGAACACATTTGTACACATCGCAATATATATCGCAAGAAAAAAATATATCGCAATGTCATTTTTTCCCAATATCGTGCAGCCCTAGTTCGGGGGAAATGAAAATCTTGAATTGCTTATTGTTTATCTATTTACTAGTTATTTAACACTAAATTAAACTGCCCTTCAAATTCATTAGCTCTGTTGTCATGTTTTTTAATAAGACTTTTAATAATCTCCTGATCTGTCTTTCTGTGTGTGTCTAGTGCACACTGGTATCTCGCCATAATCTGTTTTCCGGGACTGGAGAAGGCTCATGTTGAGCCGAACCCGCTGTACCACCCTCAGTCTCAAGCCCATAGCACTGCTGTCTCCACCAGCTCGCCCGCTAACGGAGGTTCAGATGAGCTAGACAACGTCAGGCCCACGGCCACCCCGCACAGACCTACTGATGTGAATAGACAGCAGCAGTACACAGGTGAGTGTGTGAGCCACACCAGGGCATAAACGCAGAATGCCGGCGTGTCATTGATTGATTTCAATTTGGTTTTTATTCCAGATGGTTTACACCGAATAATCGCGTGTTATGGGACAGATGCCTCTCATAATTCGGATGACCAAAACTCCTGTCAGGTAAGTCACCTCAGTTTGGCTAATCTGTTGACTTTAGTTATAGCGAGCGTATATTGTAAGGGATGTAAAGATTGATTGATTTTATCTGTGCAGCACTACAAAAGATTTTTCATTTAATTAATTGTTTAATTAATTTCTCATCGAATTCTAAGAGAACATTTAGCACAGTTTCAACTAAAATGTTAAGCAGCACAACTGTTTTCAATATTGATAATTATAAAATATAATTTATATAATAAAAATTATAAAACCATTCTTAAGCTCCAAATCGGTGTATATGAACTCTTTTGAAAGATTGGGTGACACTGAGGACTGCATTCAAATTCAGCATTGCTGAGATTTTTAGAAACATAAAAAAAACTAATTGACCCCAAATATTTGGTTCTGTACATACTTAAATGTAAAAGAAAAGGTTACACATTCAAATCACTAGTGACAAGGCTAAAATGAAACTATTTTAGATAACAGAAATGGTAATGAAATGGTTTAGTTTGTGCTCAAAAGAGTTCTTTCATGGTATATGTAAGATTGTGAGGAAGCTAAAAGTATTGAGATTTAATCATTTGATTTGGAATATTTTCAATTATCAACAACAATTTATTATTATTATGGTGACGTGTGTGTATTTTTCTGTTAGATTTTGGATGATTTTTGGGAGTTTTGTCACATTATTGTCACCTTTTTTTCTGTGTTTTCAGGACGAGTGTAGTGAAGATGACAGTTTGGTCGATGACTCTGGGAGCTTTGACAAAGCAGAGTTGACGTCCAAACCCACCATCTGCAAACAGTGAGAGCGGATATTCCTTAAATAACTGCATAGCTAGTACTTTAAATATTTTGATCCGATATAAAACTTAAAATCAGAGTGACTCTGTTACATTAAATCAGATAAATGTGTTAAAAACAAATTATTTTAAATCGCATGTTCGCTTCGATTCCAGTATTAAACATGTTTGATTACAGTTTGAAAGCTACTGAAGTGTTTAAACTAGAGATGCACCAATAAGAAATGTATGAATAATATCTGCTGATACCGAATGTTTTGAAGCTATGAGAATGCAATTTCTGCTCAAAGAAAACAAAAACAATGAAGTCACCCTTGCATCATTTTGGAGAGTAAACAACATGTCTATGTCAGCATTATTATGTGAATACCTTATGTTATCTGAGCATTAAAACAGCATTTGTTGTTTGCATATTGTAGTTAGTACAGGATTTGACAGATGAGACTTTGTTTCTTTTTAGAGCACAAAGCTCTTTGCAATATTTGGATCAGAGATGCTTTATGAATAATGTTTGTTGAACCTGGCTTGAATTATGATTCATAGGGTCGAACAGAATCTATGTTAACAGCGCTGTGTTTTTTTGTTTTCTTTATGCAAGTTTCATTTTCTGCTTTCTTTTGAGTGACAGGAAATAAATAGTCCCTGATCATCTGCTGTTTTTAAACGATTGCTTTTATCGGCTGTTGCCAGTTACTGGCCAATACATGGGTGCATCTCTACTTTAAACCAGTATATTATAAACAATTCAGTTCTGTTTTTAAGCACTTGTCGTCATGTTATTAAAATCCTCAGGCCTTGTATTCTGATCATGGACTCCCTGCGTGGACCAGCCAGGTCGACTGTGGTGAAAACATTACGAGAGTAAGTTAATGCTCCAGCACAGACGAGTAAAAATAAAACCCTCACAGATGTGTTTGCATTGTACTTAATAAACTGTTTGTTTTTTTTTCTGTGCAGGTATCTAGAGGTGGAGTGGGAGGTCAAGAAAGGCTCGAAGAGAAGTTTTGGGAAGGATGTGATGAAGGGCTCGAGTCCTCGAGTACCCCAGCAGGATAACTTCAGTGACTGTGGAGTTTATGTGCTGCAGTATGTAGAGAGCTTCTTTGAGGTGAGAGGACTCATGGGAACTGTATATACAAGAGTGGACTGGGCAACATAGTCTGAAAGATAAAAGCTTCCTCATATTCTACACTTTGGGTCACGCACATCCCAGAAATCACATGGGGAAGAGGAATGACATTGCAGTGTAATATTTTAATGTTAGATCTAATTCTCACTTTAGTTTTTGGACCAATTCTAAAGGACGTTGCACACTGAGTTCGCACATTGAAAAATAAATACATTCTTATGCTGTGTCAATCACGCTTACACACTGCCTCCAAAACTTTTATCCATCCTTAGAAAAAAAAAATCTGATTGGGTTTGATTTTTCTGCATTTTTCACATCCATAGCAAAGATTATGGGCTTTGACGATTCAGAGCCACTGTACAAGTGAACGCCAAAATCCAAAATGGTGATTGTCTTGCAGCACAAAGCACCAAGATCGTTGCACACAGAGTTCACAGAAATTGTTGGTTTTCTTTGTAATATGTGGCTCTGTTATTGCTAGTAAAGCATCAAACTCAGCCACTTACATCTTAAAAATACACTTTGAATAGCTGTGATAATCCTTCTGAAGGGGAACTCTTCTTCCTCTCAGTGATGGGCAGTAGTGTCGCTACAAGTAGTGCCGCTACTAGTTTAACTACATTTTTCAGTAGCATGTTGGTGTCGCTGTTTTCCGAATGGAATAGCTTTTCAGTAGCGAAGCTATTTGATTGATCAAGTAGTGCTGTAGCGTCCACACAAGCTAACGTTACATTTTCCCAAGCATTTCTGATGCTTAAGCACAAATCGGAAATACAAATGCTACATTGATCCTAGATCAGTATATTATGCCACCACCATACACGGGCCAATGCAGCCGCAATAATGTCAGTGACTTCTTCCTGCGGTTGTCAATGAGCTTTTTGGAGTTAGCACCACCTTCTGGATCGGACACGTGACATACTCTCGACACCTTTTATTATTTGTTATTATGTTTGTTTTTGTTGCCAAATTGGTTTGGAACAATTAAATAAATAATTGCACAATCTGTTTGAATGACATTTTTTTTATTACTAAGGTAGCATTGATAAAACAAAAATAGCTTGGATGTAGTAAACTCAGGGTATCCGCATGGTTTTAAAAAGTATTAAAAAGTGATAAATCAAAATTGTCAAATTTAAGGCCATTAAAAGTATTAAATGTGATCTCAAAGGTATTATTTTTTCCAAATTAGGTATTATTTTTTCAGACTATCAGGTGTCCTATTCTGATTGAAATTCTATCTG
>JAUCNO010001004.1:1455980-1492765 GCA_032353835.1 Enteromius viviparus
ATGCCTGTCACTGAATTACATTGTAATCTTTTACGTGGTAGTATCACGCAATTTTCGGTCATTACGTGATACTAACACAGAATATGCATTAAGAGTTCGTGGTTATTTCACGCAATTCTGTGAGATCAGGTTGTATCAAAATATCTTTCTTTGTGTTCGGCAGAACAAAGAAATCCATACAGATTTGAAACATCTAGAATAAGGTCATGTATAATAAGCCATTAATATGTGCTTAATTATTATTAATAAATGGCTAATATTTTAGTAATATGCATGCTAATAAGTAACTAGTTCAGACACCCTAGTGTTACCATAAGCTCTACTGTATTTTCTTGCATCACGCTTAGCCCATCTAGTGTAGACATTATATTAGTTACTGTCGCTGTCTGATGCTGCATTTGCATTTTCTTGCCAAATTATTTGAAATTAACGTGTGCCAAACATTTTTCTCCCTGGCCTGCGGGCTGCCTATTGAGGAACCCTGCTGTAAACCATTGAGGCTTCAACTATGCCCGTCTACACCCCTGTCAGCCCATCGCATCTCAAACCCACCAATAACAGCATCCAAACGCTGTCCACAAGCATCTAGTCCTCAAAAGCAACATTTGAGAATAAAATGACACCAATTAAAATGAAGAGCAAGACCGTCTGATGCCAGATGATAGATGTCATACTGATTCACTAACTATCGTTTGGCCTTCAAATAAATATTACAGGTAGAGAAAAAATGTGCAAAATAATTCAGAATGCTTCAGCATCAGACGGCGTGGCAGAGGCCTGGGGATATTACTTAATGAGAGAGAGAATGCAAGGGCACCAGAGATGAGCGCTGGGAGAGAACGATAAAAGAGGGATGGCAGATAGCAGGAAATAAATGGAAACAGAGAGAGAGATAGATACCGAAAGCCAGAGAGAAGGATCGAGGGAAGGAGATAAATGGTTAAGCGAAGAAAGAAGGAGAGAGAGATGAAGGCTGACAGAAACAAACACTGGTAAATGTGGGAAGAGAGGTGTAGAGATACAGAGATAAAGATGGAGGGTGTACGGAAGGAGAAAGGAGAAAAAAAAAAGAGTGGATGAGAGGAGATTGAAGCCAGATGCCTGAAGAGAAACTACAGTCACCGAAGGGGCTGAACTGGCACTAGGACAGGAGAGAGAGAGAGAGAGAGAGCACACCTGATCACACATCTCTCTCATTCCCTACACCCTCCATTTCACTCCATCTCTTCCCTCATCACCTCCCAGAATTCATTGCTCTTAGCGAACCTATCTTTGTTTCACAGCTCCAGTAGTTCCTCCAGCTGTCAGACAGTATTGTGTGAATGAAATGAGTATCAAGGCACTGTTCAAAATCAGAAATCGGGATAATGAGGAGAGGATACGTCCAAACTAAAGCTCTATTCCAAAACCTAGTCTTACAAAGCAGTGTCCTAACCATCATGGCACCTCATGACAGACTGATCTTGAATGCTTTGCATGAGCAGCAACTATCAGTTCCATACAAACTGAGATCTAGCATCTAATTGCAATGGTATATATAAAATTAGATTTTAGCAGAATAATACATAATAGTAATGATATGCACTCCTATAAAAATACAAATACTGGGTAAAATAATCCTTTAGTCAATACATTACATCCAAAACCACAGTTTTTTCATGCACTGGTAAGTTTGGAGATTTTGGGTTAAATAAATATGCAAAATACACTTTAAGTGTTGATTTTATTTACGTTTATCTATTTTTTGTCTGTAGATTTCACTTTTAATACATTCCTTTAATGTCTGTTTCTCAACATATACAGAACTGCAGCAGAACTTGCTTGTAGCACATTTTACCATTTTATTTTGTTTTCTAGTTACTACATTTTTTTTGTTTGTTTATATATTTGTTTTCTTTTAACAAAATTTCCAAGTTACATAGTGAAAATTTATTTTTCTTGCTGTTATCAGAATTTGCTGTTTTTGTGAGTGATGAAAGATACCCAAAATCCTTTCTGTAAAATCTGTCAACAAACTGAAAAAGAATCTTGAAAGCATGCAAATGAGCACATATTAAATTAGATATCACCTCACTTATACCACTCATGCATATTTAAACATAACACTCCAGAAAACTTGTGATACAAAAATTCTTGCAATTATTAATGTAATCAATTACCATTTCTACCTTTATGCAACTACATTTTTTTAAAATAAGCTTTTCAGTACGGAATGAAATACAGTTGATGCGCAATCATCACTTTTAATTGCAGAGTTTTTGTGCATTTTTTAAATATGTGTAGATATCAGAACACATTATATATGATACGTAAATACTCTCTGTAAGTTGTAGGGTACTCACTGTTTTAGAGTCCAGCTCCGGAGGGTTATCGTTGATGTCAGTGATGCTAACGAGGGCCGTGGCAGTGTTGGACAGGCCAAAGTTTAAGCTGCCCTCCATATCGGTGGCCTGGACTATGATGGTGTACTGAGGCACTTTCTGAAACACAACAGAACATGTCCATTTTAATTGACACATCACAACATGTCAATAAGGACTTAGAAAACAAGGATTTATCACATTTTTTAGACAGTTTTAGAATTATAACAAAATGAAAAAAATAATAAACACCCCCCACCTCACTTCTTTGTCTCCTCACAAAATATGTGTTATATTTTACTTCACTTCTGGGAATGACTGTATAGAAATAATATCATATCGCAGATAAAATAATATAGTACACTGTAATATATAAAACTGTCTTTTTAAAAGTATTGTACTGTTTTGTATTTTATAATGTGTGTTCTATTGTTCTGTTAATGGACCTTAAAGTCTATTTTGAGATTAAATTTTGATTTTATTTTATTTTAATGACCAAAAACAAATTTGAATAGTTTTGTTAACAATAACAACACTGCTCCCAAGTACCATGGTATTACCATTAGTACCAAAAGTAAGTGTTGTCTCTAAAGTACAGCTACATACTGTTTTCATCCACTTTCTGTTAAGGAGCAGCCGAGCGGTCCAGAAGTCTGGCATCTAAGCCTGAACAAAGCTGTCTTACAAAGTCTTTGAGACCGTGTATATTTGGGAAATGGCGGCTCTTTGTGTTTGTCTGTGGATACGTCTGTCTGTCTGTCTGCTTGCACGCAGGCTTTTCTGTTAATTAGGACAAGAGGCTACAGTGAGCTTTGTTTTGCTTTGATACATTGTCGCTCACTATTTATGGAAAGACACACACCCACACGCATACACACACAGATAATCAGTGCGCAAAAACAACTCTTCATCAACGGACATGAACCAGCCTGTTTGTAACCACGGATGAAAAGCAGGGGTTGCGAGGGCAACAGATGGATAGAAACATGTGCGCGCACACACAACGAAAGTGTTTGTTGTTGCATGGCCAACGTTCCTTTGGGCACAGATCTGAAACTGTGCCCCCGTCCATGCTCGGGTGAATCTGACTCCAGTTAGTCCACACTGGGAGGAGACAGAGAGCTAAGACTGAGCCAAAGCCTCTCCTCTGCCTCTTACAGCTCCAGCCGTATTAATCCGGTTGGCCAAAAGCCTTCTGTTGCTGCAGACAGGAAGTGGGGGGAGTCAAGGACAAGTCAGCATTCCACTGAGACCAGTCTGGGGACAGGTGTCTTGGAGGGAGGTGGCTGAATGCTGCTTTGAAGCAACGAATACCCTCACACGAGCTTGATGGAGATCTTGATGGTTTTACTTTGATGGCTTCCTTTTGTTTTAGCAGATAACTGACCATGAGACATCAATTTAACCATAACTAAACATCAGAATGCTTCATAAGAAAAAAAAAATATATATATATATATATTCCACAGTGTGTGCGCATACTGTATATATATATATATATATATATATATAGTGCTTAACGGTTAATGATTTTTCATCTGAACATACAGAACTACAGTATTGTGAAATAATGTTGCAATTGAAAATAACAGCTTTATTAATATATTTGAACCCTCAAAGACCAAGACAGAAAATAGCTAGCTAAAAAATTGCTATTGTTCTTAAATGTTAAATAACTTTTGAACTGCTAATCATATCTAAATGATTTCAAAATTTGAAATTCTCATAAGTGATGTGTCATTTGTCTTATTTGGATATTCAGAGGCTCCATAGCATGTGTGATTATGTCATTACATTTTGACAACATTGATTGGTCAGAGAAATCCAACGTATTTCGTTCCTCTGAGCCAAACTGAATTTTTTTAGACATATATATTTTTTCTTATTATAAATGCTGAAAACTCTTGTTTTCAGTTAAACAGTTGCTTAATAGTTTTGTGTAATCTAATGTTGCTCCAAACTTGTGAGTTCCTTGGTCATCTTTGGAACACAATATATTTTTGGATAGCTCTCTATCCCTGCATAGACAGCAAAGCAACCGAAATGTTCCCAGATCCAGACTAGTAAAGACAAAAATCCATGTGACATCATTGGCTCAGTGGCTGTATTTTAATAATGTCCTCGTTCGGATTCTCAGATTTCATCAAAATATTTTAATCTGTGTTCCGAAGATGAATGAAGGTCTTATGGGTTTGGAATGACTTGAGGGTGAGTAATTACAGACAAAATTGTTAATTTTTTGGTGAACTTTAATGTATGCTAGCTGAACATCAATTTATTAAAAATTGTTGAGGGTTGCATCGTCTGATATCCTCTATCTGTGATATTGCACATTTTTAATTAAAGTAAATTAATTCATAACTTGTCTATTATTTTCAACTTCTCATTCCATTACTAATAAGAAACATGCATTGCAGTCAATAAATATTCATTTGGTTACTTCTAAAGCTCACTTGCATTTATTCTACCTGTAGCTCAATGGACGTGACCTTAAGATGCCATGAAAGCCTGTCTGAAACCTGTTTCCTTAGTGGGGTCCTTCATTCAAAAAGTGTTTGTTAATTAACTGACTGACTGGACAGGTCTTTCAGAATCTTTCTGTCTATTCATCCATATTTTGCTCTCCCACAGGTAGCTGTATTTAAGAGGCAGGTCAGGGACTCCTCAGAGGAGCGCTCATGGGTTTCAAGCACTTAAAGAACCACAGAGTACTGTGGACACACACTGAGAGTCATTAAAACCTGCGTCTTCTCGTTAATATTGCCCAGTTCGACTCTATTAATGAGAACTCAATAGCAGCTGACCTTTATTAACACCATAATGAAATATCAATACTGTCTCCTCTGGTTATGCTCTGCAGAGAACAAGAGAAACAAATCAGTGTGTAATTAATCTCGCACACTTTTCATACAGCGCCGGCTGCGGGGATGGAGAATGTAACGCTAAGAGACGAGCTTAAACACATTTCCAGTCCTGAGGAGAATGTAAAACGATTACACCTCAGGACAACTGGCAGGATCTTGGCGACTTGAGAGCAGATCCAGCGAGAGCTGTGTTTCACCCATACAGACTCTCACACGCTTGAGTCAACTGTTATGAGGAGCATTTCACAGCCCAACAGGCCCTGACCTCACTTCTCCCTGACACCTCAACTCGTTCCCTTAGGACACACGGGAATAGGAGAGGTGATAAGGGGAAAGAGAGGAGGAAAGTGACATTGGAGGAGATGATAGTGGAGAGAGTGCAACCAGAAGTTATGATTCTCATCTCACACATGCAGGAAGCTTTGGATCATCTGGGAATGGCTGGGACACACACACATGTACTTCACACTGATCGATTCCCTAATCAGGCGCGGCAGAGTGGACACGTTCTAACCCAGACCTGACACAACGAGGCAAGCGCACACACACACACTCACGCACACAGACCACATGGCCCCTGGCAGAGACTAGAGACAGGTAATGAAAAGCAACAGCCTGGACAATCTGGCTCGAACAGATTCACAGAGCTGCACAGACAGACATGCAGGGCTTTTAACACACACACATGCATGCAAACACACACACACACACACAGAGACCAAAGACACAGAACAACTTTTAAGTGCTTTGATTTTATGTGATTCAAATCCGCGACCAAACACAGTGATGCTTCAATGAGATAAATGGAATGAACATTTATTCTACATTTGGTTGCAAAGCACCATGGGATTTAAAGGGATCACTTATGTATAAATTAAATTCTGTCAGCATCAACTCATGTCTTTTCAAAATTATTACTGACTCTTTTTTTTTTGTAAAACACAAAAGGAGATGTTTAAAACAGATTTTACAAGTGGTGAAGTGAAAAAGATATTTTAATGGGTGACGTCGATATCGAAGGGACAATGGCCAATACCATAAACTTATGAAGATGCTTCTTATCAGTCAAGAAAAAAGAAAAGCCAGCGCAAACTGTCTTTTGGTGTTAAAACAGTTCTGTTAAGATTTGCACACAGTGAATATTTAGTGTTAAAAAGGTGTAGACGGTAATTTTTGCACCTGACCTTATTTAATATGTATTTGCATGAGTTTTCCATCTGGAGGAGAGTATTTAAATGAATCACACAAAGTCATTTACTAACGTTTGTGCTCGTAAAATGACTAGTATTTGGTGACCTTAGTGCTGTTCTTCGTTATATATCGAAATGAGAAACGTGAACATTTTTCCAAACGTCTTTTTTTCTGATTTACAGAAAAAAGCAAGTCATAAGGGTTTGGAATGACAAGAGGGGGAATAAATGATTCATTTTAACTTCTCTCTGAAGAAATTTGTCTTTTCTAAACTCATAAAAAAACACACACATCCAATTTCATTTAATTCCTGTCTGATATTATAGATTCATGCGGTGCTATTAAAGGGAAAAGAGAAGAAATAAAATGACAGAAATGGGGAAGGCTGGTTGTAAAGTGCATAAGATGGACATATTTGCCATGAAGGGCATAAGACAAGATGACAGTTGCAGTAAAAGCCATGCAGCGCACAAAGACAGGGAGAGGGCCTGCTTGTTAGCTGCTGTAATCAGACAGGTGATGGCGAGCAGGTTAAGAGGTGTGTGGAGGTGATGGGGTCTCTGTGTGAGAGGGTAATTGGTATTCAGACCTGATCAGATGTGTGTGTGACATTAAAGTGAATGTGAACTCCAACCAATGCAAGCAACTGCACTAGGCTTCTTCAACCCACTAATTACTGCATAAATATTCCAATTAGACGACAGGTACTGATGAGGGAGGATTATGCTCCTGATGAGAAAATGTGTATGTGAAGGAGACAGATGGAAATGCAGAGAGGCAAATGTTAGGATGGGTATATGCGTGTAGACAGCTGCCCATCTCCCATGTGCTCCCCGCTGGGTAAAACACAGAGAGTTCAGCAGGAGCACATTCATATAAGCCCTTCAATCTAAACACTAAGTGGATTAAACAGCAATGCCTCAGTCCATTTAACAATTTTTTCTACTGTGTTGTGTTTTTAAAAAGGTTTTGCCCTATCATTTCAATAGTTTGAAGCTGAGTTTCTCATGAAACGTTTGTAAAAACCTCAACATAACCAACTTATATATATAATATACACATATAAATATTTATGTAACATGTACCTCTGTGCAATTTTTGGGCAACACCGTTTTTATGTACCTAACTGCATGTTTCGCTGGAGTTTCAAAGAGAAATGCCTACTGAGTGGCACTAAAACACAGTTTCAATACGTGAACCCTGGTACATTTTTATTACATTGATATGGGTATGTATCACAGGGCTTCAGAATTAAAATTTCCATGGACTGTTGCTTAAAGTTAAAGCTCCAATTTAAATTATGCTTTATTAGTTGAAAATCTAAATAAAGTATCTGAGTTTTACTGCCTCTAGTCATTTTCTTTTGAAACTGCAGTAACTGAATATCTACTTGTTGGTACGTATTTCATCTCTCACGAAAAAGTGCACCAAGATACGTTTATGCCATGAGTACAGAACATAACCTCTATAAAAATTAACATGAGGAACCTTTTTTCAACTACCAAAACAACTTTTTCGTTATATATTTAAAAAATATTTTGTGGAGACACTCCTTGCAATCCATTAGGATGGGTCCATCCCTATGCCATTCAAAGGGTTTAACCTCTGGAGTGAGAGGTTTGAAGGGTTCATGGGTAGTGCCCATCTGTGTCATCATCCTGTGTCCACACGGAGGTGCCGTTATCATGCAAAGAATCTGTGCAAAGGATTATGGGTACCCAAAGTGTCCATCATTCATATCCTTTGAAATCCTTCATTGCTAAGGGCCCTTTGAAGTGTCAGTTTTGAGCACTTCAGTTTGAAATGACTCTTCAATATGGCGGCCATGACTGTTTTTTACTCCAAAGTGCCCTTTGGAGGGTGATATATCGTGTTTGGAACACAAGCCTTTACTTAATAAGTTCAAACTAACTGCATTTTTTTTTTTTTTGCAACGATATTAATATTTTATTTAATATTTTACAACATTATGTCTTTAATGTCATTTAATGTCAATTATGCACACTTGATGAATAGAAACATTAATAAAAAGCAACAGTTTATTTAAAGCTATAGTACATAAATACCAAATGTTGTCATTAACTACTCATCCTCTATTGTCACTTACCCAAACCCACATCCACCAACCACCATATCGCTTCATGGAAAACAGAAGCCTGGACACACTATCCAACACCTCCTTTTGTGTTTGGTGGAAGACAGAAAGTGATACGAATTTGGAACAACATGAGGGTGGGAGGGTTTTTGGGAGAACTATTCCTTTCAGTCTCATCCAACAACATCTTGCCTGACAGAGAATGTGATATTGAAAATCTTCCAAATGTTCCATTTGCGATGTGGCTTTGTAAACACATACATGTGTCCTAGTTCTAATTGGAGTGCCCAGGTGGAAGAGAGAGCAATCACTGCGTTAGATTAATGAGGGTTGCTCTCTGGTCCTTAGAGGAGGACAGATTACCTGCCTGCAGTAGGTGCCACGACCCATATTCATGTTCCTGTAGAGACCATCTCAGCCAGTCTATCTTAGTCATTGGATTAGCAGAAGTCACTGCTCCAGGTATAGACTTATGATAACTTGTCAGGGAGAATATAGAAAATCCTGAGATGACAGCTAGCGTCATCTAACATGGCATGAAGGATAGAGAACTGTATGTGCCAAGTGATACAAGATGCCAAAGGAATCATGATGACGACTCTAACAGAACTGCAGGCCAAAACCCTCTAAGCAACTGAAAAAAAAAAAATAAATAAATAAAAAAAAAAAAACATTAATAAATATATATATATATATATATATATATATATATATAAAAACACCAATGACTGCAAAGTAGCTCATTTGCAAAACATTATTATTTATATAACAACTTTTGATAGTAAAGTGTAACTGATAATAGCTACAGTTCCGATGATGATGATAATAATAATAATAATTTATAGAATAATCATCATCATCAATAATGCTTGAGCAACTGCACTATTTGTCACATATTTAATACTGAAGAGGCAGAACAGTCTCCAGTTACTATAACTAGAAATGTTTTAATTTCTATTTTAATATGATGTTAATGAGAATGGGATTGGAATCTGTGGTGAGAAAGCAAGGAATCACGTAGGATGGAGAGATAAAGGGGAAGTTGAAAGACTTCCCCGCAGGTCCGCTTAAGCATTCTGGGATAAATTGAATGGACCTCTGAATGACCCTGCTCATTAGTGGAGCAGAGGGAGGTTAAGGAGGAGCACACAACTATGTGTGTGCTTGTGTTTGTTAGAGATTGTGTGCATGTGTGTGTGCAAGAAAGAGGGACTTGAGCGATAGAGAGAGGGATTAATGAAGAGGTTAAAGAGGGGAACATGTCTGGTGGGAAGGGTCAGGCTCTGAGACTCAGATGAGTTATGGGAAAGCTGTTCCCATGACCCATAGAGTTCATTTGTGTGGGTATGCGAGTGCATGCATGTATTAAAAATGAAGTCAACTGCATTCTAAAGTAGACACTAAGAAGACCCCAATGATTAGCTGAATTAATTCTAGGTGGGACTGGAAATAATAAGTATAACAAGACTCCAGAGCATGTACATATCTCTGTTGTGCAACAGAGGACACGCTGGAAAATCCCAGGAATCATTCGGAGGCTGAATCCCAATTTGAACACCTTCACCAAGCATGAGAAATAAATACTATTCTGGGAATCAAGCACATACTTTATTTCAGCATGAAATAAAATCAGCTGACAATTTTTTTTTGAGGATTGTGAAAGCAGCAGCATCTTCCAAACCTGTCTGTGGAACTGTTTTATCTAAATAATGGGGTCCAAAACAATAAAGCTGTGCTTCTCAAATTTCTGAATCAAAGGCCCACTGTTGTAATACACAATATTCAAAGATACACCAAGACATTTCCAGTTTCTCTGGTGTAATATAGCAAAGTTGCTTGTTTTTAAACATGTTTACTTATTAATAGTTAATAGTTAATTTCATGTACAGTATTACACTAATTTGACACAAGTGTTATTCACTAAAAACAATAAATATTAAGGGAATATAGAAAGAAATATCACTTCAGTTTAAAGTTATTACAAAGTTAAACAACGTTATTACCTCTCCTGTAAAACAACCTACATTTTCATAGTACATGGGTTTGTGTGTAATATTAGTTTTTTTTTTTTTAAATGCTCAGAAATAGTTTACCACAGTATCTCAATAAATAATGAACTGGGACACACTGCTCCCCACTAAGCTACACAAAGCTACATCTCTCAAATTCAGCCATGATTTTTCCAGCATTTTCAGCATCCTAGCCACTGAAGCTGTGACTGTTGTCCTCCTCTGATGGGGTGTTCTGGGAGGGCAGATAGCTGCTCTTCAACTTGAAAAGGTCACAGACAGCTCAAAGGACAGGCTGATCATTAAGTTGATTCTAAAAAGCGCTGTTTTTTTTACAGTGCTTCACAATGTTGCTCACAGGAAACCAAGGACCATCCACACCAAGTATGCTCCAGCACGTCATACCTGAGAACTAATTATACTCTTTCGCAGGGGAGACTGAAAGTAGGGTTGAGAAAAACACTCTCCTTGGAAAGGCAAGCACACATGCTCATACACTCAAACCCATTACACTCCAAACGCATTACACACTTATCAACAGTTCTATGTAAGAAAATCAGACATCCGCAGCTTCTTGGAAGCATGCTTGCTTTTACATGTACGAGACATGACTGACCTCTCTATCGATGCCTGTAGCGATGGTGCTGATCTCTCCTGTGGCTCCATTAATAGTAAACATGTTGGGAATAGGGATGTGTGGTGTCTGGCTCAGGATGCGATAGTGCACCAGCCCGTTTGCCGTGGTGCTGTCATCTGCGTCAAAGGCCGTTACCTGCATTACAGAAGTGCCTGCAGAGGAAGAGAGGCAAACAAGCGTGAATCAAAACACTAATGCATGCATAATCGCGCCATTTCTGTCACAAAGCAGCTGGGCCTTGTTTGTCCGAATCGCTAAGAACATCCAAGCATAAACAGTGGCTGTTTGATCAGTGATTCAAACTTTTTGTGCTGCTCCCTGTGTCAGAGCAATGTCCAAACATCACATCTGATCCCGGGGTCTTTTTCACCTAAGCTGTCTCATTACCTTCATTTCTGAATCTGCTCTCCATATAAAATCTGCTTGCTAATGAGGGTCCGTCTGCCTCTGTCACTTTCATTATTCCCCAGTCTTGCTATAGCTGTGCAGACAGTAGTATTAATATATAAGTACCTATTGTATATTATATATACACTTTTACATATAAAATATATTTAAATAATATTCAGTACATGTATTTACCTCAATATTAAATCTACTATATAATATTAAAATAACACACACATACATATTTACATATATACATATTTAATTATAGTTAGTAATGGACAAAAATATTGACACCCTTGGTAAATACGATACCTGATAAAATTAATCTGCATTGTTAATCCTTTTGATCTTTTATTTAAAAATGGGGGAAATATCATTAAAACATGAATGTTTTTCTCAACTACACATTGGACACAATTATTGGCACCCTAAGAAATTCTTATGTATAAAATATCTATGAAGTATTTTCCCATTCATTCTGGGCACTCCAGGGTGATTATGAACATGAAACTATTCAGTCCTGACTTCCTGTTTAACAAAAATATATATAGGTGAGAAAACAAGCCCAAATTCCCTTGATCATCCATCACATTGAGAAAAACCAAGGAATTTGAGCTTCACAAATTAGTGAAGTGGCTTTAATAAAAGAGCAGTGAAATTTCCATTTCCAGCATCGGGGCAATAATTAAGAATTTTCAATCAACATAAAATTTTACGAAACTGCCTGGAAGAGGACGTGTGTCTATATCGTTGAGTCTCAAGGTCAAAAAAACTTTCAAATACCACCTACATCACCATATGTGGTTTGGGAGTTTAAATTTCAACCAAAGTAATAAAAGTTTAAAACGAAAAACTATGATAAGGACTAAATAGTTTTACTTTTAAAATCGCAAAGACATAGCCAAGGGCTAAACCACAATATAACTAAACCAAAAACAGTGTGCCACCTTTAAAAGCCCATTTCGTGCCTCTATTAGTTCTGAGTCAGGTGTTTAAAAACAGCAGTTTGGGTTTGAGTGCGTGTGAAATGTGTTTGTGCGAATGCGAGGCGTCAGGATGATGCGGGTGGGGGTCCATATGGCCTTTAGTCCCCAAAACATGTTTATCGATTTCTGAAAGCTTGTCTCACACCATCTCAAATGTGAGTGAGCAATTAGGGGCCTCCAAATAGAGAAACGGTGGATAAACCTCCTTGCGACGTGGGCAAAATGTCACCCTGTCATTCGGTGTTAATGTCATTCTGTCGCTCCGCTGTTCCAGTCACATCTGTCATTTAATATTAATGGCCACGGCGACCCAGATAGCCGGTCCGAGGGGGGCGACCGCACGCAAGACCTCACGCATTTGCGGGCTTCTCCAGCCTCGCTGTAATTGTGGGGAAATAGTGCCATCATTTCGTGACAACACACCTACGAGGGGATAATTGTGGCTGAGAGTTCTATTTCAAAGTTCATTAAGTTTCAGAGCAGAATCTGTCACTACGCCCCATGAGAAAGAGGAAAAGGAAGAAATGAGCGAAGGCAGAAGAAAAACAATTAAGCCCTCTTCTGATAGGGCTACATCAATTTTTGAACAACCAGAGAGCGAGCAAGCACATGTGGAGGGATGAAGAAGACAAAAGAGTTGCATGTCAACTCTGTCACCTTCAATTTTCAATGAGTGCCATTCTGTAACGGGATTAAATGCTCTTTATGTGTAAAAGTGAGAGAGATGACCGTGCAGGAAACAGTTAACCCCTAGGCCTTTTCAATTGCTTTTTAATTTGAAAACTAATTCAATGCTGTAATTGCTTTTCGACTTAAACCACTGAAGCTCAAAATTCCTCCTTTCATTAGACGCGTGCTGGTCGGGAGACTCTCTCTTTCACAGGTATATAAGAAATTGGGGAGTCATTAGTTTTAACAAGTTTAACATAACCAGCCTGAGAATGGAAACCGACCCTTGCAGCGCCGGCTCGTTTGAAAGCGACATCTTCTTTTGAATCACCCGCCATTTGAACACGCAAAACCATCTCACCGCCACTTTGTGCCAATTTTCAATTGCTAGCGGTACTGCTAGATCACAAAGTGCTTACATTGAAAATACAACATAAAAGCTCTCTCTATACTTGGCTGTCCGTCCGAGACAAACTGCTAGCCAGACTAAACCAGTCCTCCAAGCTGTTATCACTCTGTTTTCCACTGCAGATTACACTCAGCACTGTCTCACACCACCCTCACGGTGAGGCTTTCTAAGCAAATCTGTTTTGTCAGGGCCGTAGCCATATGGAGTCCTTTGAGGACTATGAAGAGGCAAATGACTTTTCCTGCAGAAAAAAGAGCCAGAGGCAGACGCCTACTTTAAGTCCATTAAACTGATTGAAACATTCCTCTCTCCTCTCAGCGCTCTCTTTTCCACTCTCTTCTCTTCTCCCGTGCATGAACGTCAGAGCCTAATTAACCCCCATGGCCTGCTGTCTGAGACTGAGTGTTGAGTAGCATCCTATCGTCCACTGTTAGCAAATTTCCTTATCGCCTGTGAGAGCTGGAAGTGTGAAAACAGAATTTTCTAGCCGTGGCTTGTTTTTCTCTGCAATAGACAAGCGAAAATATCCCCGTGTCACTGGTTATTTAGGCTAGAGAATAGAAAGCCAAGTAAACAAGGATACATCTGACTAAAAAACGAGGCGGGATCAGTGTTGAAATTTGAGGCGAGTAAAATGCAAAACAGTAGAGTCAACAGTTTGAAGATGGCAGGAAAAAAAGAAACAACTATTTTAAAAGATAATTGGCTACAGCAGTTTCCCGAGCATGATAATATGAGTTATCTAAACACTGGGTGGTGCAGCTGACTTTTTGGCATGCATATTTTCTACAGTGGGGGAAAAAAGTGAAAATTAGGATTAATTATTGTGAAAAGTACACTTTGAGAATGTGAGAACTGTAAAGCTGCCTTAACTGCTTCATAGACTGTTGCTGGATAATTCACAAGAAACTATTTATAAAACGTACTTTTTTTTAATTTAGTTTTATTCTGTTTCTCCTCAAACAATATGAAACCTTTATACAAAATCTATACTGTACTATCATCACTATATTATCTGATCTAAACACATATCATAATTCAGTGCAAATCGTCATGATCCTGATTTTATTTAAAAATATGGATTTTTAAAGAATATTGAGTGAACCTTTTGCAAATTACTCGTTTCGAGAGGAACGCGATACGATTTAATCAAACGCAGCTGTTAGCCATCAGCTAATTATCCTCAATCAATCACGCCCAATAGACTCTTCCCCTATTCACTATAAAAATCCCAACCTTCAACCCTTCCACATCTCGCTTCAAGCATCCCTCCTCCTCCCCTTCTCCGCCTAAATTCCTTTTCACGCCCAGGGGGAGCAGTACGGGACCGAGCCGAACTTCGAACCCTTGCCCACTTTAGGGTTCATACCACTAGGGTTCTTACCACTAGGGTTCGCGGTTCGCCGTTCTCCCAGGCTCGCTCCCCTGATAGCATGCCAAACCCGCAAACATCATATTAATGATGGAAAATGTCATATTCATATTAATCATATTAATGTGTGTGTATGTGTTACATTGTGATACTCTCTAAAATGTGGGTTAGGGTTAGGTAGATCAGAAGAAAAGAATGGTTGAGTAAATTATTTTATTCTTGTTTTATTTTTGTAGCTTTACAAAACTGAATCTGGGATCATTTCAGTTGTATTGCTGTCTATGGAGGATCTGATGGCTCTCTGATTTAATCAAAAAAGTATCTTTATTTGTGTTATGAAGATGAACAAAGGTCTTATGGGTTTAGAACGAGATGAGGGTGAGTAATTAATAACAGAATTTTCATTTTGGGGTCAACTAACCCTTTAAGAAATTAACAGAACAACTTAGTAGTGAAAATGAGCTCCAGAACATTTTTAGGGAATATAAACACTGACTTGACTTGACAGGAAGAACAAAATATTATTAGTTTTACATATTGTATTGTTTTCAGCCATGCCAATAAATTAACAATTACAAGCCACGAAAAAAAATTCTGGATTCACACTAAAGAGTTTAATTTGATCCAGGTCTGAATCACAGCCCGACTGGATTAAATTTAAATTGGATCAGTCTTCTAAATGTGCAGTAATTGGGTGATTACTTGTGTTTAGGCAGCAACGAACACAATTAAATTACTCTATGTGTCTACACCTCCAAACAGGTAGTTTGTTGGCAATGAAATCAGTAATGTATCATTTCAAGACAGATCCCTCTGTTGAATTGATCTGATAAGTTCACATACATCTGCAGCTGGCGATAAGGACACTTCCCTACATGCTCCTCTTTGAACGTGGCCTGTAGTGCAGGAGCTGATGGAAAATCCGCTGTAATACTTCAGAGACACTCTGATATGAGCATCTGTTTGGTCTAAGCTTCCCTTGGTGAGTTAAACTGATAAACATGTTCCTTCAACGTTTACGTTTTTAGAATTACAAAACATCTGCTGTGATTAAATCCTTGTGATCGCAGAAGATCAACGGCCAATATTGGCATTGCTATATTCAAGGCAATGCGATTAACTGCGATCTCATGAGAGCCTAGAGCCGGGTTTAGTTCGAATTCCTGAGAACTTCATGTTTGTAATTCACGTGAAACATGGAAGATGTCAGCATGGACAGCAGAGGGATAATGGAACATCCTGTAAGGCGTCCGTTTTCCATGGATAATTTGCAGTGCTTGTTTGGTGTGGAGCAGACCCACGCTCTACTGAAGGGAAACAGAAAATATTGCGCTGTTCTTTTTTTTCCCTCTTTGTTTATGAATTCCCCTGAGAATCAAGTTTTCTGTGAGGAGAGCTCAACAAAATAAAGACTAAAGTTTTCTCCTCAGAGGCAAGCTTTCTGGGCCGTAACATTACGGAAGTTGGACTCAATCTGACTCACAGTCTACGCTTTGGCTACTCAGTGAGTCGACTCTGACGGCTTACACCCCGAAGAGGTGGAGAATAAAGAAAAAAAAACTAAACCTGTGTTTGTTAGACACAACGGGAATCCTGGTTCAAAGAGCAGAGAGAGGCATTCACAGAAATGGGCTTTTTGATAAATCATCAAGGGAAAACATAAGATTCTCTTGTCTGTCTTATAGTACAATGATAATGACGAAAATCTAATGCATACTACAAAAAATTTTTTAATCATCCAATCCATAATCAACATTCTGAGCATGCAATATATATATATATATATATATCTGATATTCTGTGTAAATACCTTTAGGCAAACTTTGTACAAGATTAAGAAGTATATTTGGAAATAATGTTTAATATTGTTTGTGCAAAAAATAGAAAGAGTAACAAAAATAAAATAGAATAAAAAATAAATACAAGTATGTGTGTGAACTTATCAAATTAAATATAATATTTAAGTAGCAGTTTGCGAAATTACAATATTTTAATATGCACACAGGCAAACTAACAGGCAGGGTATTAATGATGCTCTATGTGATTCTGTTTGACGTAACTTCCGCTGACGTTTCACGTAAATACAAAACAAAACAGAGAGAGACCCAAGAGAGACAGCGACAGAGCTAACATCAAGCTAACATGTCTAAATAAAAATAAAATAAAAAAAAAACTGCCACCTGTGCATCGGTTTGAAAGTCGTTTTGACGCTGGAGTTCTCTACATCATTCAAACAAATGTAAATGTAATTCCGGGTATTGTTTCTCCTCAGTTTCTCTTCTTCTTGCCTTATATTCATCTGACTGTCTTTTCTTCGGTCATGCCTCAGCCATTTTCCAAAAATAATACAAAGTATTCAACTAACCCACTCTCAGGTATATGCTAATGATGGGTCGTTCTTGATTCGTTCAATTCGTTCATTTTGTACAAATCTAATGTGACTCGGGAAGAACGAGTCGTCTTGTTGGAGTGATTTGTTCAGTCGCGCATGCACATTAGCGCAACATACTATAGTTTTTGTTTTGGAATTATTGATTCACCTATTTCGGATACTGAGTCGGCTGTATAGGTTAATGTTACAGAGCTGACATGTGATGAACTCGGGAAACCAGAAACTTGTCAGATAAGAGGCAAGGTGAGCGGATCATAGGTTAAAACTTCCAATCTCTAATTCACGCTGTACAATCAACTCTGTGCACGCGCATTAAACCCCACCTCTTCTTGCCGATTGGTTGGCCAAAGTTTGTTATTGTATTGGTGCACATCCTGTGCCTATAGTGTTTGTTTTGGTATTACAGCCTCTGTGTGGTTTTTTAGACCTGTTTTTTTCCCAATGTATTCAGAGGGCAGACAGCAAAACGATGAGGGGTGATGCATACAGTTTGAGATAAAAATTAAATCGAGCTAAAATCCTGCAAAACAGAACAGGCTTAAAACTTTGGGAGACTCTCAGGGAGAACCAAAATCAGGTGAGGAGTACAGGAGGATGGTATCAAACTAATCAAACTAAACAAGACACGGAACATGACCAAATTAGGAAAAACAGGAAGACACAAAAACGAAACTGAAACTAAGCAAAACAGACGACGTGACAATACCCATACAATACCTAAAGTAACTATATACTAAAGTAACCTTAGTATATTTACGTTAATTATTCAAATAATAGTCTAAAAATAGTCATTATAGTCATTATAATTATTATAATCATTTCTAGAAATCAATTAATAAACAAAGAATAAAAAAATAAAATGTGAAATATTTAATAAACGTATCTGAATACATAATTGCCCATTATAACTAAAAACTAATTAATAGCATATTAGTAACAAATACTAATAAATATGTTATGAAAAAAGGTTGAATTTAATGTTGAAATTAATAGTGTCATATACTGGTAACGAGGATTTTAATTGTGAATAACCAATATTATTACTAAACATACCATCATCTTTATATTAATTCAAGATGTTTTTCTTTGACAGCATATAAAATAAAGCAATAAACTAAACATATCATCATGATCTGAAGATCCATACCTGGTTTGGACATTTCTGCGACTGATCCGTTGTAGACCTGGTTTTTAAACTCGGGTCTGTTGTCATTCATGTCAATGACATAAATGAACAGATCAATAGGAGGCTCCATTTGGTTCCCGTTAATATCCACTGCATGAGCTCTGAGCTGTGGATGAGAAGACAATAAAGGTACATTAATTAACAATTCATAATTCACACATAATTTCACCTCTTCTGATGCTTCAGTGGAAAGTACGGCGCTGGTATTAAATCAGATTTAAGAAACTCAAAGGCTTTAAAGATCTCTGTGTGCTCAGCAGACGCACCAAATGGAAATTGCATTCATATTTCATACGTTAGATACGGGATCCGGTGGGAAGCCATTGCCTTGTTCCTATCTAAAATCCATGAGTTATTATTCAGAAAGGACTTCCAGAGGAACACAGTGCGAGTTGGAGTCTAGCTTCAGAAAAAGAAAAAAAGCTATTTTGGTAAGATCTCTGAAAAAGCATGTGAGGCAAAATAAAGCTTTCTTTAATTCAGATAAACATCCCCTTAAAAATGAAATCGTTTTTTAGTGATAGAACATTCCCATAGGAGATGGGATAAGGGACATGGGGAAGGAGAAACAAAAGAGCAAGAGATAGCGCAAGAAAGAAACCAAGAGCGAAAAAGAGAGGGATAGAGGAAAGGTTTAAGGCTGGATTAACTCCAAATTCTCTTCTTTGAATTTATTCACTACAGAATTACATGCGCATGCACTAAATAAATGTATTATCTCAAAATCCCTCCCCGGAATTACATCCCAAAATAAGAGGGTTGCATTGCTTCATATGCTATACAAGGGAATATCCACATTCTATATGCATTTCTGCATTAATACGACACCTGCCACCAAAAGCTCTCATTTAATATCGGCCGAGACGAAAGGTTTTTGTTGTGCAGGGCAAAACTAACTGTCAAGCAAACAAATAAATAAAGACGCACAACAGGAAAATCTGTTTCCTCAGCTGCTGTGCTTAGCATTCTGTATGTGTTTGTGAGGCTGTGTGTGTGTGTGTGTGTGTGTGAGCACGTAGATATGTGTGAGATTGTCTGTTGTTAGTGGCTGAGACACTGCATCTTTGATCTGCCGACCCATGAGAGCGTGTGGACTGCAAATGTGTGGCTTAATGGCATTATTAACATGCTAGCTGCCAGAACTCAAACGCTACACAGAGACTGAGCGACACACACAGAAAGAGAGAGATGGGTTGAGAAACAGAGGATCCTCCTCTAGTTCTTTATCCCTTTGTTTATTTTCTTCTCTTGCCGCTGTGTCAAAGCCATCAGCTTTTAAATTCTGCAACACACTCTAGTGGTGGGAGACTCGTGGGCAGTGAAGAAAAACTACTGGAAACTCACAAAATGAGGGAAAGCTACAAAATACAGATATAGTTGAGGGTCAGTGTCATGCCTGCAGCAAATTCCTCATGGCATTTTTTAGGACAGGGCAGTGTTTTTTGAGCTTTTTCTTATTTACCCGCTCAGCGCCTCTTCATCAGTATCTTTAATATGATCAAAGTGGTCATTAGACTCACTTTTAAACAAAACACAATCAATGCTGTGAGAGAAAACAACTTTCCTTGTTTTAATGAGATGCCGGAGTTTGTTATTTACAGGTTTAAACAGTTCTGGGCCAATCACGGAGAAACTTTGACAGACTTAAAAGTGAATTTTATTCATATTTTTTTGTGTAGGTTTAACGAACACAAATCTAAATTTCAAGCTCATCAAAAATCCAAGAGCTGGAGAGGTTTATGTCAACATGAAACTGCATTTGCAATCTGTTTTACTTGCATGATGTCTAAAGAGACTGAACTGTTTGAAATCTGAGTGTATAATTGGTTAAAAAAAGACATCCTTTTAATAAATTACATTTGAAAATATACTAAAATAGAAAGCAGTGATTTTAAATTGGAATAATATTTCACAATTGTACTGTTTTTCTTAATTAAATAAACGCAGCTTTGGCGAGCACATTTCATTATAAAATTGGTAACACTTAAGTAGGGACCAGTTAGTTGCTTATTAGCATGCTTATTATTAACACATTGGTTATTTATTAGTCATTATTATTTTGCATGACCACATTCCGCATCCCTAATCCAACCAAATACATAAACTTAACAAGCTAACACTTTAAAAAATATTAATAGTGAGCTAATGAGGAGTTAGTTGGGGCAAAAGTCATAGTTACTGTTTTGTCAATGGCAAAAATTGGATCTAAGAAAAAAGTGTGTTACAAAAATTGTAATAGGCCTACCTTAATTTAAAAAAAAAAGTTTTTTCTCTTCACAACATACATTGATGTATATTACACAATAAGACCACAGATGTTTATTTTAAAATTAAATCTAGTTTATTTCAATTTAACGTTGAGTTAAAGCTCACATAACTGTTGGTAATTACGAGCCATCACAATTGTTAGCCTCAGGTTGCTGCAGAGGGATTGTCCTTGTAAAAAATTGATGATTGCATTTAATTGCAGCACTGGAGAAACTTATTCTGGCCCTTGTGATGTACTGATAAAAAAAATTTCTATTCCACTCAAGGCTCTAACTGAATCAGACTCCTCATACATTACATCAAAAGCCTTGAGTGTATAACTGGGACATCCAGAGTTAAGAGTGCAAAATGTGAGCAGATATCAGATATGAGAAGTCATATGGATATTCATACTATGGTGAGTAAGACAGGGGCTGCATAAGCTAACCACCGCACAAGACCCGAGGGGCCACTTAACCTTAACAGTGTTCATACGCCTATCGTCCTGACTCACTGACTGCAGGCAGTGTCTGTCTCATTGTGAACATGCACTTACGTACATACACAGAATTAAACACATGAGCTCTGTTGGCTATTCCAATCTACAGAGTTGTCTCACTGCCTACATTTTACACACATTTCAGACAAATATAAAACATACACAAATCAATGAATCAATCAGTAATCTGTAACATAGGAGATGGGGATGTGCGGAGCCATGTGCAGCTCTTATTTTTGAGCAGGGTCGTACAGGCACTGGAACTCTCAGAAATGAAACACAAGGGAATTCAAGACTTCGCAAACGTTGGTGTGTGAGTCTGGCTTAAATGCTGTGTTAAATGGGGGAGGTGTGTGATTGCAAATCTGAAACAGGTGAGAGTGCGTGGTGCATGATGGGAAATGCAGTCCAGAGGTGATGAGGTGACTCTAGTGGCTGAGGAGAGCTACTGTAACAGACCAAATCATAACAAAATCAATCAGTGAATCACTGGGTGTATGAGATAATCATACATTTTAAACTATTTATTATGTATTGACATATGTAATTATACATAATAATAACAAAATTATTATTATTATTATTAATAATAATATATACAAATACACACAAAGTATGTGTGTGCAAAATATAATTAAAATGTATTATTTAAAAAAAAAAAAAAAAAACATCTGCATTTATTTAAAGTAAATGTTAAGCTTTCAATTATCTAAATATTAAGTAAATGCTGTTAATTTGACGTTTATATTCATCAAATGATGCTGATAAAATATATTTTAAAAAGCACCAAAAACTGTATTTAACATAATAAAACCATGATTAATCACATATATATATATGTATATATATATTCTTTCCACTAAGCATGCCGCAATTCATTGTGGGATTTTGTTCTCCACAGAGGATTTATGCAGTGTCATCTTTGATTCCGACCCGCATGAGGTATCTTAAGCAACAGAATAATTAAGTTACCTACCTATAGTACAATGCCTCCATAGGCAGCTCACTATGTTTAGAAGATGTATGCGCTCTCTCTCTCACACACACACACACATTGAGCTAACTTAACCACCGTGGGTGCTGACTTATTTAGATATTCAGACACACACTTACACACACACCTGGTAAGACAAGCCTAGCCGTAATTTAGACTGATAGGTAGAGGCACAGTGCCACATCATCTACTGCTCAATGGACCGGAGAGTTAAGAGAAAAGAGAAGGAGTGAGAGAGAAAAAGAGCCATAAGTCAAAAGTAGGAGCCGCAAACAGAGAAGACCTTGTTTTATAACCGATCTAAATATATACTAAGGGCCTATTGAAACTTCCAGCGAAAGAGCAGAGATAAAGTGGCAGTTATAATTGTAAGGAACAACTGTGAGAATCAAAAGCAATGTGTTGTGTTAGGAGCGCCTGAGTGAATGGCAGTCAGGGGAAGATGTGGCTTGCTGGCAGCCCGCTTGTGACAGAGGTTGGGTGACAGGCAGAAACATAAGGGGGCAGGGTCGCTGTTTGATTTGATTCCCCAGTTGAGTTAAAGCATTGGGAGTTGCATACTCATCACTTGTGACAACACTTCTTTCCCAGACTATTTCCTTTTCTTTCTCTCCCTCTCGCTCATCTGCACGATGCTACTGAACCTTCGTCTAATTGACAGTTTGACTAACTGAAAAAAACCCTGACGTGTCAAAGCAATTCTTTTCTTTGTCTCTAGCTCTTCTTCTTCACATTATTCATAAGGAAAAGAGCCACATAAACAGAATAGCGGAACAAAAACAAAATTAAAGAAAGCACCCTTAACAAGTGATGCCAGCCGGCAGGTCCGAAACGTTTTGTTTTTAATGCATTGAAAGCAGTTTGAATAGACTTAATTGCACGATGTATGAATCTTCAGATTTCTGCAAACTTTGCTTAACAAGCAGTAGCTTTAAGTCTGTAGCTTTGTCTTCGATATCTAAAAAGGCTGACAAGGCAGCTGCACTTGTTTTGAAGGCTAGAACTTTCTGAAACCAATCAGCTTCACAATCAAGTCAGATCTTGGAGTTTGTAGGCCCTGAACAGCCAGATAAAGAGATATAAATATTCATTCCGAACTGGAGTTTATACAGTATATACATCTAAGACACTTAAGCCAAAATGTAAGCTGTAAACCTGTAAACCTGTGAGAGCTTTGTTCATCTTTAGAACACTAATTAAAATCTGAGAGCTTGCTGACCCTCCTTAGACAGAAAAACTACTGAAATATCCCGAACCCAGAAACATAAATACATTTGTAAAACCAGCCCAGTTGCACGTTTTTTTTTTCGTGGCATGGACACGATTCTTACTCAACTTTCGTGAGTCCAGCACGAAAGGATGCATCCATTGATCGTAGTATTACATTCGTGCTGGAGTCACGAAAGTAATGAAATATTCGTGTCCCTGACATGAATGAATAGATTTTAGTCTAATTTTGTGATATTGTCACGACCTGCCGTGCGACTGGGTTGTGTAAAACAGTCCATGTGACATTAGCGACTTAATGACGTGAGGGAGAGTAATTATTATTTTTGGGTGAACTAACACTTTGCGGAATATATTTGGTATTTCGGCACTTTCTGGTTCTACTTATTTGTGGAACAGCAATTTAGTTTGGACAACAATGTTTAGCTTTACAGGAGACTTCCTTCATCCATGAAAAATTACCTTGAGATCATCTGGTGTCTCAGAAATGTGGCTAGTTCTCAAAAAACTTGTAAAATTATTATTATTTTATTGCAAAGGCATTGAAATTTTGCAATTCAATGAAATTTAGCCTTTTTAAGCATAGGAACAAAAGTTATTGTCTTAATGTTATTTTGTTATATAAACATAAAATAATTACAAATAATTTTAAGAGGGGCTCTTGTGTCAAAACGCTTTTTGGGAAAACTGCATATAGTTCAGTTCTACTTTTATTCCGACTGGCAAAAGGCCATAAACTCTTGTAAACTGGAGCATGTTTCTTAAATGGGTTGAGGCCAGTTCTGCTTTAAATAGGACCTGAATAGGGCAAAAAAGATCTTCTAGAGCCAACTCTAGAAAGAGGCGCACTTACATGGTAGGAGGCTCTCTCTTCTCTGTCCAAAGGTTTAGTGACAGACATTTTCCCTGTCACAGGATCAATGATGTAGACGTCATTGGGAGGCTGGTCTGCTCCGGCTCCTGTTATACTGTACCGGATCTCAATCTCTTTATCCTGGTCAGATCGAATCTGCAATAAAATGAAACAATGAATAAGACACCTTAATGCAGTGGTGTTTAAACATCAAGACTCTCAAACGTCTCCATGACATATGTTTTACATGACAAAACGGAAATGTTCTAAGCTTGTCTTAAAATGGTTACCTCATACATCTCTTAAATAGGTTGCTTTGCTTCCCATCCTACACTTTTTAAAGCCTAGCAAGTTTCGATTTTGCCATATCTCATCAGACTCTCAAAAACAGAAATAAAATTCTCTGATTTACCCCAAATATCTTTAATCTACAAAAAAAACTATAGCCTCTGCTGCAGTCTAGGACAAAGGCCTATGTAAACACCCAAATATTTGTGTGATGAAACCTGTTAGATAAATTACAGTTAACTTATTAAAATGAACGAAATGGGTTGAATTTCCAACAAAAACCACTATTGAGTATGTTTGCATGGCCAACTGTACAGACTAGAACAGACTAAATGCACTGAGCAGACATCATCCACCCATTTTTATGACAAATGTCAAATAATTTCCATATGCATACAATCACTGTCTATATGATTTCTGAAAGCATTCTGTCACAAACCCACTGGTGCTTAGTTTACATTTCTAAAAGTTTGCATAAACAGAGAGACTGCATGTATTTTCTTTGCTTTTTCTGAATACAAAGACATTGCTCTGCACAATCGACCCAATCTTTAGGCTTCGGTAGCATCAGGAAATTAAAAAAAATGTACAATGGATAATGTGACAGTGACATGTCAAATGCTTGCTTATTAATCAAAGTCAAGCCAGTGTTGTTTCTCAAACAGTAAATAGTATTCAGCATTAGCTTTTGATTCTTGATAGTTGGATGCCAAGTGAACCGGGTCATCGATCAAAGCGATAATGCTTTAGTAGACACTTTCTCTCAGCTGTCTTCCATAGAAATTTGATTAAAAATGGCTGAAATTACAGACAACAGAAAAAATGTGACTTGTTTATTAAAGTTAATGCTTGTATTTTTCTCTGCTGAAGTACTTTCTTTCTAAACCTTTATGGGCAGAGAGTGAGTGGACTCCCTACTAGATTACTGAAAACACTGGTGCTTACGACACCACATCGAATGAAATGTGGGTACAGGGCCGTGATAAATGGGAGAAATCCAAAAACAAGCATTATTTTTTTGCAATTTCAATTATGCTGCTTTGTCAAAGAAATTACACACTTCAGAAAAAAAGCACATCGCATATATACTTTCATTAAACGACTGACTGACTTAATGAGTAGAAAAGTGACATTTCTGGCCTACTTTTAATTGAAGCTAGATCACTGGAGTGTGAGAAATCCTCATCGTCATACTTTTCCCCCCAAACTCTGTTTGATGTAAAGAACAGATGCATACACAATTGTCTTTCGTTCTTCCCCCATCTATCTCTTTCCTGTGTTGCGTTTTTTTTTTTATCTGGCATCATTAACCATGGCATGGCTCAATGCGATAGACGTTTCCCTCTTCTGTTTTTCCTCTCTCTTGCATTGAAGCAAGAAACATGTTGCAGAACCGTGGGACATTAAACATCTGGATATCAATCTGCTTGATGCTTTTGGTTTGACAGAGGACGTTTCTCACAGTGGTTCTTCTCATCAAAAGTGCGATAATAACAGATTTTGTTGAAGCATGTTTAGCCTGTTTATGTAACGAAAAGCTTGTCCTATAAAAGAGTTTATGGCCTCTTTAATGCCTCAACTTCTCATTCTAAGTGGATCAGAAGCACTAACATAAAAACGCGCTGTTGAACTAAAGATTGGACCAGAAATTCAGTTGTACTGGTCATTTTGTTTTCTAAAAAAGTGAGAACCTTGACAGAACTAACAAATGTGTAAAGCAAGAGCATTGGAGCAAATATAATAATAATAATAATATAAAAAATGGTAACACTTTATTTTACGGTTACACCTATTAGTTGGTTATTAGCATGCATATAACTAGAATATTACCCATTTATTAATGCTAATTAAGCACATATTAATGTCTTATTCTACATCCCTAATCCTTCCCAATGCCTAAAATTGAAAACTACCTTATTAACTATTAAGCAGCAAATTAAGAATTTATTGCGGGAAAAGTCGTAATAGTTAACAAGTGTTACCTATTCTATAGTGTCATCATGCAATGAAATATAATCTTGTTAACTAAATGCACTTACTAAAACTGCAATATATACGTGCATCAACTGACAGCCCAATAAGAAATACATACTGCATAAATAAATACAGAAATGCTTTTCTGCATTGGAAAGTGCTCTCTCTCTCTTTTTGTTTACACCTCCGGCTTCACTATTTAATACCCACCCTTACAAATTTTAATGCACTGGCTTCTCTGTAAACAGGAACACGACTGAAAAAAATGAGAGCAGAGTGGAGATATCTTTCAGGAGATGTGTTTATGCACCCACGTAACTATCTCCGTTTTCAAGTGAAGCAACACTTCATGAACTATCACCAGATTTAAAATTATGACCATGTTTCTGTGTGTCACTGGGCTTTGCGAAGCGCAAGACATTTGATGTGAGGGGATTTTGTGCTGAAGCAATCAAATGTAAACCCTGACGCGTTTGAGTCACGGGATATAAACCCCACACCCCGCCTACCTATTTCGTGAGCCGTGGGTCTGGAAACCATGCGTGAAAGTGAAATGACTGGTGAGCGTGCTACAGTCCTTTTTTGCATAACATATTCTGCAGACTGAGCGTGATGACTTTCTCTTCATTTCACTCAGACACTGAACTCCCACACATGACCTTTCGGTGCAATATCTGAACCTCGCTCTCCCACTCTCTATGCTTTGGTAAAATTCTCTTTCTATTTAAACGGCGGCTAAAAACATCTAAGAAATAGGCCACTCAGGACATTGAAACTCTGTATATTGATTCGGTAATAAAACATATTCCTGCTTGCTTTCAATACAGCTCGAGCCTCAATTCAATATCAAGGTTTTTCAAATAGACAAAAAGGGAGGAATCAAAGTTCAGCATTTTTTTTTCTTTCTTTTTTTTTCTGCATGAACTGGCAATCAAATCTGAAATCCCAGAAATAGTTCTTTGTATTTGGCTAAGAACATGGCGGCTACATATCAATTTAGAGCCCGAAAGGGATTGGAAATTTCTTGCGGTAGGAAAAATAACATACCGCAGCATCCTCCTTGCAAACATTTGAAAAATGAATGGCGTTCTGGGAGGCTGACAGGTAAGAGATTGGTATGTGGGCTACATAGCATGGATCAAAGAGAGTTTTTCTGCTCAATAATTCAGTAGCCGTGGTGCACCATGAACACACACCTAGAATATCCACCTTTCCTGATTCAGATGAATCGACATTCGCTGCTCGAGCCAACCCGATGACACATCCCCTTAAATATCCCAGAGGGAAGGAGGTAAGGTCCCTTGTACATTTAAAAGTCTCTTTAAAATTCCTCCCGTGGGCAGCCCGGAAGGATTTGTCACGTTCGAAACCCCGGCCCCCCAAACTCCCTGTTTAATGAATGTTCTTTATAATACTAAATTGAATAAATGATGATCGTGCCCTCGTTATGTCCCCTGGGCTTGATTGAGTCATCTGAATTCAGTCCTAATGACAAAAAGCAATTTCTAAAATCTTCCTCCCACTCGTTAGTTGTAGAATTACAGCGAGTGCGGGCTGAATGGGGGAAGATGGCAAGCATTGGAGGAACGTGCTCTTTCTGCAGATAGCATGCTGGAGATAAATGCAGCGTTTTTAGAGCAGGTTCAGAGTGACTTCTGCTGGTTTCTGGCGAACTTTGCCATCCTGGGAGAGGTTGTAGCAGAGCCCCTTTCAAAAGAGCAAATGGAGTCAGGCAAGGAATTACCACAAGTGCCACGGAGTAATTCTTTACAAGTAGAGGCACTATTAAATACATCTTCTAACTTCTCTCTATATATCTATATTTTTAGCAGTAGTTTTTAAAATAGTACAGCTTTTCCAGTAACACAATACTGTTCACAACAAACTGTTATAATCTCACACAGGGGCATCCAGATTTTCTTTTGGACACCTAGTTGTTGCATAAAAAAATGTCTATTATATAAATCAGGTGCATTGTATTCTTCCAAAAGTACTTTAGTATAGCTTATTGGCTTAAAACACTTATTTTGCCTGGCCATATTACACATTTTTAATCCTACCCAATACATAAACTAAGTAACTACTTTATTAACCAATAATAAGCAGCTAATCTGAGTTTATTAAAGCAAAATTTATACTTAATAGCAAGAACAGGACCTTAAAATAAAAGTGTGACTATTTTGTTTCTAACGTAATTCATAGAGCACAAAAAAAGCCACAGAAAAAGAGCAGAAATTGGTCTTTTTAGATGCAACCGCTATAAAAGTGATTTGTTGAAACCCTCATCCAGTAGAAAAGTCATGGTCAAAAGTATTAGGAACCCTATAATTAATTCAAACCCTCAGTGTGTCCCCAAAAATATGCCTCTGCTTAGATTATAATGTTGAATAGTCAAATATTTAAATTAAGCTGTAGTTACTTTTTGTTAGTAACTTTTAGTGTAACAACTTTTTTTTTTCAAAAGAGTAGCATGCTTTAGTCTAACAACTTTAAATGAGCTTAGCACAAAAACTGATTTGTACAATGTTCACTATGGCAGACTCAAATCAAACCGTTACTGCAGGGATACTAGCCGCACATCAGCTGAGCTACAGAAGCCACTTTAGATGCAGAGAATGTTCAAAATACAGCGTAATGCTCTTTTACATCCGAGACTGAATCCTTCATTAGCTTTTCTCTGCATTGCCGTTTTTCATTTTGGGATTCGGCATAATGACACAGACAACGTTAGAATAACAAATGTACTATTAATTTCAAGTTATTTGAAGTTATTCACATCTGTGACCGGCAAAGTATGAAAACTCAAATTGAGAGAGAGAAAATAAAACAACAAATCAGATTTAAAAAAACAAAAAAAAACTCTTGGAGCTCATTGAAATGCATGACTGAAGCCCCCCAAAAAAGTATGTTTCTTTTCTATGGGCCTCTCTGGACTCAACTAAAGTGTCTTGATTGCTCTCTCTTAATTCCTGCCCATCAGTATTGGCTTTTCCCCCCTTTATTTTATAGTATTGCACTCTCGTTTTATGACTTCTTATTGGCACTGTCTGCTCTTCCTATGAGAACCGGAGGCATTCAAGCAGGCTATAAGAGGCAAGAGCTGTGTGAGGTGGTTGATGAGCTGGTCAACGGTGCAGTCTGATGAGTGTACTGTTCTCCATCCTACAGGCCACCTCCAGCTTCCTACAGGCTGCTTCAATAACTAAAGCAATGTGGTCACGTATTCTCACTGCAGTCAAGTCAGTCGAATTGTTCTTTTGTGTCCTTTAGTGCTGCTATTGTCTGCCACGCACCTGATATTTGGGTTTCATTTGCAGTGGCACTTTTGTAACCTCTGCTGAGAGCGAGCAACTTGCAAAGTTCTTTACAAAGTGGTTAACTGCAAAGCGTATTGCTATTCAACCATGTGTGGATGTGTTTGTGGGCGAGCATGTGTCTTTATGAAGGGTTTCTGATTACATATTGTGCTAGACCTATCACACTCAATAATTCAGCATACAAGCTCTTGTCCGACTATATGGAGACCGGGACTGCTGTTTAGTTTCACTGTCTTCCGTCCAAAGACAGACAGATACAATTCACCCGGATGAATCATCTTCCTGCCAGCATGCTAAAGTATGAGCAATGCACCAAAAAAGAAAACGTGAGAAGCCAAAGTAGAGGATTTATTGAGAAAAGAAAGCTGCAGATTTTTTTTTGTGTAACGGTTGGAACTTATTGCTTTGGCAGACCATTCAAGACGCTTTAGGAAATAGTCGTGTGCATTTAGAAGATTAGTCACATCCTTCAAGGGCAAGGTTCAGAGCAATAAACAATAAAACTCTCTACATCATAGAAATGTGACCAAAACCTGGCAGATTGAAACAAATTACCTTAGAGTAGATCCCTTTCAAAAGTGTCTATCAAACCCTTCCTCCCTCTGTAAATTTGACAGCAGTCTGCTTCTGTCAGTTTTATAACTCTCGGAATCATAACATAGTTTCTTATGTTTAACATCAAGGTGATAACCCAACAAACTGCCTCACTGGTTCTCAAGGCGTTCTGTCTCGTTTTGATCCTGGATGGTGTATCTCCTCAAAGCCCTGTCAGGATTGATGGAGGTTCTCTCTCAATGATTGACAAATTCAAGTGCGGTCATGAGCTAATCAAGCTGAGAACAGTTTCAACTGTCAAACAAGACAGTTGTTTCCTGTGATTAGGTAACATGAGGAACTATAGGACATCTGAAAATAATCAGTTTTACAGTTCACTCTTATATGCATTTGTAAGCTAAAAGGAAACATATTTCTGCACTTTAATATTGTATCTCCTCCTAAAGAGCACATAAAGTATTAGTACCTTCAGGACATTAAGGACTTATACTAGATACTAATATGTACATAAAATACCCTTAAGGTAATAAGGTGAATACGTACTTGCAAATTAGCACTAATTTATATAAGTACTTACAGTAAGTACTAAGAAACCTTGTATATAAAAAATAGACACAAATATTAATATATTAATAAAGCAATAACATTACATCAGTATATAATTGTACCCTAAATATGAATTACCACTAAAATGTACACTTATATGTACCCTAAGGTAAAATCATGTACATGCATTTGCATATTTGTACCTTAAATACCAATTAGTACAAAAATGCCCCTCTAGGTACACACATTTATCCATTAAGAACTAATATGTACCTTTTAGCTACATTTTAAGACACCAATATGTAGGTATTAGCATATTAGTAATTATAGTAATTAGTACTAAATGTGCAGTTTGGTATTACTATGCACACTATTGTTAGTAAGCTAATTAGTGCTAATATGTGCTCAGTTACAATACTAATTTTGTATGTATTTGTATTTAATTATAAAAAAAATACAGTTCAGATAATAATGTTGCTCCTTAAGGTCCAACTATGAACCTGCATATTTGTATTCTAAATAATAAGTAGTAATAATGTGCAGCCTTCCTTTAAGTATTAATATGATTATCAGCACTACTTGCATGTATCCTAATACTAACATGCACAAGTGTAAAAAAGTATACTTTTTATTGCACTGTAAGCATAATTGAATTAGCCAAATAAATGAGTAAACAAACATGTAGCGCTTAGAGGCTTGTAAATAGCAGTCATTGCAATTATAGAAAATCTTCAGAGTTCTGTGCACAAGGATTTAGCCTACCTACGAGTTACATGAAGACAAAATGGAATATGTATGAAAAAAGAAGTCATGAATGACGTCTTTAATATTGAGTTTGGGACGCTCCAGTTTAATATTTCTCAAGTGAGAGCTGGAGTCAGTCAAAATATCTTACTCTTAAATCCCATTAGAAACAGACGAAACTGTCTGTTCCACACAGGCTACTTTAATATGGATCCTAGCATGAATTGGAAAGGAATATGGAGCAGTGGCTAGATTCTGAAATATGGATTTTGTTCTTCCCTACTTTTTGTTTTTTTGTCCTTGCTTCTTCCTTTCTCTGACTGAGTATGGGTAGCATGAAGAGGAGTTCCATCTATATAAATGAGGTAGCGATGGAACATGAGGGGGTGATTCAGCTAGACTGATACTCGAAATTTAAACCAGCTCTATTCCAACATACTGGAAACGTCTTATTTGACTCTTTAAAGCTCTGCTACATTTTACTCTAATTCCTCAGGTCCTGTAGTGAGATTAATGGCCCAGCTTTAATTCCAGCAGTGCTGTGTGTACCCATAAATGCTAGTTTTGTAATCGTAACCTCTTGTGACTTCGAGAAAATGCAGAGAATAAATGTCATTCGAAGAAAAGCCTCCACAATGTGCTGCAGGTATGGGAAAAAAGAATCACTGACACAATTAAATATATAATGAAGATAGGTGCAGCATTTGTAAGGACAGAAATGGTAAAGCTATACTGATTACACTCACTAGGGAAGCTGCTCAGACTGAATACAGGGAGTAATCATAGAACCGACCGATATCAGGAGTTTATCACGAGGAGAATAAAGAGAAAGACTGAAAGATGAGCCACATCGCCAGGGCTGCAGTCATGCGGATCTTTTGTCAACGTGATCGATTTCTCTGTCTCCCCTGAAAGTTGTTTTTATTTTGAGACATAGAGAGAGAAAGAAAGGGAGAGGGGAGCGACAGTGCAGAAGAGAAAATAACCATCTGAGTGAAAAGACGAGAGGAATGGAGAAGGATGAAGAGAGACAGCCATCTGCACAGATACAGCCCAAATCAAATTGCATGAATTCACCACTGCATTCTCAGAGGAAGACGAACAGGAGATGAAGAGTGGAGTGCGCCAATAACCACATGATGTAGACAAATAAAAAAATAATAACGCCAGAAGACTGGGAGGGAAAAAAGAGTGGAAGCCTGTTGCTTTGCCAGGTTATATGCTCTCAAATTTTAAATAGTGAATTACAACAAAAAAATTTAGAACACGTTAGAGCTTTTTTGCCAAATTATCTCATACACACACGCATGGCAAACATAAAGCAGACCCAAAAGTATTTTGACACTTGGGTGCAGCTACAAATGTGTGCATTTTTTCTTTGTGCAAATTAACAAAGTGTCAAACTGAGCGGCAGTCAAGCACTCCATACAAAAATAGGTTTGTTAGGTTGATTTATAACACTTTTTAATTAAGTGCACACACACACATGTATACAATGTTAATAAGTAATATTAAAACATTTTAATAAAAAAAAATAATTGTGCACACACACACACACACACACACATAAATTAATGTATTTACAAAATATTGCATTCAAGAATAAAATAAATAGAATTCCTTATTAACACTATATATATATATATATATATATATATATAGTATATATATTTACACACACAGTATACACACACACACATACAAATGTATATATTGTAAATAAGTAAGAAAGTACATTTTTGTGAATGCATTACCAACTTTACTAAATTAATAACAAAAAATAAAACAAAGAAATCCTAATTTAATATGAGAGGATTGGTCTGCTAGGAATCCACAGATCTGCAAAACGAACTTTAAACCAGTTGGTTCAAAGTAACTAAAAAAAAACAATCATCATTTGCCAATTGGTTTGACATTTTCTTTCTAACCCAATGGAATGAATCCCTTTTTAAATGTGACTGAGTGTCCAAAGGCTAATTAATGCTAAGAAAGCATTAAGACAGTCATCAATTCCTGCGTCAGAGCATTTGAATAGAACTTTACAAACTGAAACGACATGAATCGCATTCACACACGCTCCAGGAAGTCCTTTTCCCAACCGTGAGGAGGAGAACGGAATGGTGTAGAAATGAGATAATTAGGAAGAAAATTAATATTAATGGGTGCTAAGAATTGAATCACAAATGCAATTACTGCATTAGCTTTGCAATTAAAATAGCTGCCCGCTGAATAGCTGGATACTCATGGAATTATGGGAGTTTTTCCACATATCAACAATGACATTAATTTCCCAAAGTCAGCACAATGGGCCAACACTACAAATAGAGCCTTTATGTATTCCCTAGTAGAGTCCAACCGTATTCTCCAAGCATGAGTCTCTCTTTTTCTCTCCCTCTATAAAAGCGCAAGGACCCCAGAGACAGTGGCACAGGCTAATGACTGCTTTCAGTCCAATCACGCTGTGTCTATTGAAAAGCACAATGGACAAATCCCTGGGTACAAGCTAAGAGGTGGGGCAGCGACGTGAAAAGGGGGGCTGGGTAATTAGAGAGACAACCTCTACACGACTGCAGAAGAAGCGTTGTGCTGCTTTTGCACTTTTTTTTTACAGCGCTAGCCGCAGCCATCTTTTCACTCTGTCTCTTTCTCTCCACTCCATGCTCTTATAAACACACACGCACGCATAGCATGAAGAATGGATGCCGGGAGAAATGTCAAGCGCGCTGGCGAGACAGGGAGGGATAGAGAATAAAAAAAGAGCTAGAGATGCAGATGAGAGAGGGACTTAATAAGGGGGATGGAGCGAATCATGGCTATCATAATGATGTCACTGCTTAATGGGGTGTTAGTTTAGCATTATAAGCCTCCAAATGACTTCTGGTATCTCTTGGGTGAAATTTATAGCTTTTCAAGCCACTCACACAAAAAAAGTGTTTTCACAACAAACCCTCCGATAAGGACTAGACTGGGAACGAGCTTGTATGAAGTGTGTACACTACCATTCAAAAGTCAGAACGATTATTTTATTTTAATTTATTTTTCCATCAGGGATGCATGAAATTGATCAAAAGTGACAGTACAAACATTTAAAATTATTTAAAAAATTTTGCTAACAATAAGTTTTGTTTAATAAGCAGCAAATTAGCATATTAAAATGATTTTTAAGGATCGTTTGACATTAAAACTAGTGACCATCTTTGCCATCACAGGAAATTGAATACATCTTATTAATCATATAAATTTTTCATTTACTTTAAAATATAAATAAAATAATATTTCACAACTGTGTTTTTTAATCAAATAAATAAAACACCTTTAAAAAAAAATAACATTTTGATATGTATTAACTTATAAGCGCAATAAGCAATGTACTTATAAGTGAAAATAAATAGGATTATCTTATATATTTAATATTTATATATTAATATTTCTATATATAATATTTCTTTTTTTAGATTTTTATTATATAATGAGTGAGAAGTTATTATTTCCAGTTTATCCATCATACTGTACTGGAAAAGGTCAAGTCTAGTGGGATTTGGGTCTTTCATGGACTGAATGCATACATACAGACAATTAACATACTACGCAGAGTACAAAGAAAAATACGCTTCAAATGTCCACACATGTCACGAACAGGCCATGTTAGAAACCTCTAACATGAAACATATTGCATATAAATGTGAGAATTGCGTGGGCGGTAGAAACATGAAGGAGGTCAGTGACAAGCATTCGGCAGTGCAACTTTCTCACAGGCTAATTTACCACACAATAGCTTAATAGAAATGATCAGTCCACAACATTCTCATTACAATACTATTCTCTAAGTTACAATTACACACACCCACACACAAATGCTCACACATGCAAAGAGGCCACTGTATCAAGCCATTTAGTGCAGGTTCTAGAAGCCGAAATCGTGTGGGCCCACATACAAAGAAGTTCGGTACTCAGCGAGTGAACTTTCTAACACTTGAGCTAAGTTTCACATTACAAGTAACCTACTATACGTCTTGCTTATTTAACGGCAGAGTTATTCAAGGCCAGCGTGAGAAATAACGATCATTCAAACTCTCCACTCAAGTGAATGTTACCCTCTGACCCATGCTTTTACTGGCTCTGATTAAGTTAGGCGGTAATAGAAGAGCCCCACCAGGACACTTACACTAGCTGTAATGCTATAGGCTATGTATGACTGCCAGTTTTAGTCAAGGAGCATTCCATGAGATCTAATTATGCTTCTACCACACTGGATTTTTCGCTTGAGGTAGAGTCTTGTAATCACATAGCAAGCAGCTTAGATTAGAGCTTGATGTCTCCTTTGTGTGGGTGATCGCCCTCAGTTATCTCGACTCCAGTCAAAACAGAATAACTAAACTTCTGTCTTTCATTGGTATGCCCAAGGAGTTTGCAGTAAACCTGTTTAGATTGCATATATGACAATTGCATAAACATTTCGGCCAAGTATTTGTTCTCCAAGCCTGTCCTTAAAGGAACATTTTCCTCCAAAATTAAAATAATGTCCTTCGACATTCACTATCTAACCTCGCCACTCCAAACCTGTATGATGTATAAGAGATAAAAAAAAACATGCTGGACACACATGCAGCTACAACGAACTGAGGTCACAATTTTCTTGAACAATATTGGGATTTCAATTTTAATCACGATTTTGACACACACAGACATGTTACAGTGTGAATCAGAAATCCAAAGAGCATCAAAGAGCAGCAGAATACAGGATTGAAAACCATATTTTTTTTACCGGTGTGAGTCTCAAATGTCTCGTTCATACAGTAGCTTTCAGTTTAGAATTGTTTGTATAAATGAGCAACGGTAGTCAAGCCCGTATTCCTTACCAGTAACCATAGCAACCACGACTGAAGTAATATCAAAGATATTTTGTTCCCTTTCAGTCGGTCACTTCGACGTCACGTCGGTGACCGACGAATAGGAATCTCGCTTCGAGATGCCAAAACAA
>JAUCNO010001004.1:1492865-1504854 GCA_032353835.1 Enteromius viviparus
TTTTCACGCGTAATACACCGGTGTCACGCGAGATCACTTTCCTTCCGGCGCGCATTTTTAATGGCCAGATCTGTACCGTGTTTGGTATCTAAGGTCTCGTCTACGATCTAATTGAGGGTGTATGCTATGTTGATACCTTTGCAACTTTCAGTGTTTTAAGAATCTCTTCTAATTTGTTTATCAACCTCCGAAGCATCAGCAGACTATTGGCCCTTTGACCCACAAGATGTTTGACTTCAACATGTTTTAAAAGCCCCCACGGCAGGGACCCAACTGACTTTTTGGATTTGTCTGGATGCCGGAGCCCACCATCTCTCTGGTCTCCTAAGCCCACGGGCACAGTCTGCAGTCTTTTGAGACACTAAGATGAGAATTTAGCTCCACGGCAACCCCTAAGTTCTGAGCCAGACCAGTCTAGTATTTTCCATTTATCCAAGATCTACAGATCGGGAAAGATCTCTTTCCCAGCTCTTCTTTCATCTACCAATCACCAGAGTCAGGACATCTTTTGGAATTCATTGCTCTTCAAACCAGGAGGACATGATTGCCAATCCAAAACCTTAGAACAATCAGACTTTGACTGTATCAGATCCTCACCAACGAGGTAATGTAAGTATAGTACATATAACTAAACAAAACAGAGGTTTAGTATTAGTTATGGAACCTGTTCAGAACAACACTGATGGTTTTACAGATGGTCAACTGACTCTCTTTTAATAACTTCAATTTTAGCTTTTTACTAATGGTTTACCCTTAAGGCTTTGTATTTTCCCCTTTGTGTGAGTGTATTTAAATGTGTGTGTTCAGTTATGTGAGTTAATTTAGAGCTAATAAAACTTTTGCTCAAATGACATGAGTTTCTGACTCTACCTTGCAAATGAATGCCCCTTTACGATTTCGGCCCTTGCTACATGCTCTAATGCAGTGATACTGCGAAGGTATTTTTCTGTAGCCACGAAAATATTTCTTCGTAGAGTCTATATGAAATTACACTATGTGTTTGCTGAATAAACAGATTAGTTGATGGTAATTCTGCTACAGTTACTACTGGCAGCTAATAGGAAAAATTGCAATTAATCATAATTAATAGTAACTATTATATACATTACCCTTAATGAGCTAATATGTTACATAACATTACATCAAAATCACAAATATGATTACAACTCTGAAAACCTTACAACATGCCATAATATAGGAAACATTTATAATTGTTATTATTTTATAGCAATGTCTGGTAACCAAGCTGCCTTTTTGTTTTAACTATTAATTCAAGGGAAAATGTACAATAATTTTACTGCATCAGTTGACATGCATTATCATTATTTTCAGTGCAAACTTGCCTCCTTTGTATGTAAAGTCCTATGAAAATTTGCATCATTATAGATTGTTCACAAAACTATCTGGTGCAATTACTGCTGTTTAAAAAAGAGATTTTACTGTATGTTTTCTGTTGACTGTGACAGCAATATCTGATCAAATGATGAAGAAGACCTACAGTATAACTGCTTCTTTTCAGTCTTGCGGTGTAAAAAAAAACCTTTCTGGTTTATAAAGAGTGATGTGGTAGGGCCACAATAAAGAAAGTACATCATATTGCAGTAAATGGTGTCTTTCAGCATTACCTGATTTGCATAATTCTTCGAGTGAATCTGGCATTAAAGCAAAGCACACAGCGAATGATTCCCCCCAACAGCGTGTGAAACGAAGTGTATATGATTTCCTGTGAGTTTGCCTACTCACGTATAGAGCTGAGCAGGGAGGTTTACTCACACAGGAGACTGAAACAGTGTCAAAAAATTTCTGAAACAGAGAGAGTGGTCGATATCTTGTCTCCTTAATGTTGCTGGAATGCACCTCATCGCCGACAAGTGAGACCGCTGGCAAAGGGGCTGTCAAAACCTCCGCAAAACCCATCGTCAAAACAGACCCCGAACAGCTCTGAACGCATAGAAACCAATCCCACTGAATGTCAGTGCACGACTACCATTTGTCAAGGCTCCCAACCTCTTCCTATACCCACCCCGAACTTCACTTTACTCCCAAGGAAAAAAAAAAAGGACTTGGAACTTTTATCACTGTCAACAAGCAAATGCCTAGTAAGTTGTATATGCACCACATGTCTCTCTGGTGCTGTGAGAGGTATCCAGCCGAGCTTTAGCTATAACAGTCTGTCTGCCTCACCTCCTCTGGGCTGTTTTTCTCCTCGTGAGGAAACAGCTCAGAGATAACGCGGAGATGGTTGAATATCTGTTGCTTCAGATTAAGGAGGGAGAAGGCAAAAAAAAAAAACGATGGTGAAGTCGGAACGTCTTTTTCCAAATCTGACAGAAGGATAGTTTATACGAACATGAAAGAAGGAGAGAGCACATACACTTTGTACAAACACCTGTCACATGGTTGAAGATATGGTCGGACAGCAGGGGAGGGAGGCTACCTGAGACACCCCACATGGGATTGTACGTCATAAGCGGGTTTACTTCTGTCGCTAGCCATAAACCTCCTCCTGTGAGACTTCATAAGCACGGCCAGCTTGTAAGCTAAGAACGGTGTTCCCTTTAGCGAGATGTCAGCAGGCTAGAGAGACTCCAGACACAGTCGGAGTGACACGCTCATATGAGCTTGGTGATGTTACCAAAACGCAAATAGTTAAAAAGGCGCTAAAAGCCGAGACTGTGCTTATCTGTGGCAGACAGCAGTTAGTCGTCTCTTTTGTTGCGAGGGCCCCTCGGCAGAGCTCCATCACAGGGCCAAAGCCCCTTCGATAGCACCATGTGGTGGTCTGCTGAAATAAAGCAAAGCCTCCTTTTTGGATTTGGGTTTTTTAGTGTAACAGATTTAATTTCATTTCATTTTAACACAAGTGTCTGGGTTAAAGACATATGGAATGCAGTATGCATACAAAACTTGATGCTTTGGCTTCTCTGGAACACTGGCAGAGAAAAAAGTCACAAACTGTTGTTCTGAATATATGTATGAATGAATAAATGAGTAAGTGTCTTGAATGAATTGTAAATGACTCAATGACTCACTCTGTCACTGAATCAGTGTTTGAGCAAATCATTGGAGCAAATGATTCAATGTCTCACAGTCATCTGGCACCAAGTAGTACTGATGTAATGATGTAACCTGCAGAAAGACTTAATGGACAATCACAAATACTTATCCCACTTGGCCAATCAAATTCGAGGACAGGGACTAGCTGTTAATATGTGTGTAAACAATATATTGCATGGAATACAAATGTAAATGTATTTAAATGTTTGAACAAATGTCTTGTTTTTACCCACATCTAAAACATTGTTTGAAAAACAAGAACTATAAAAAAGTGACAGGCACAATTGCGTAGTTTCTGTTTGTTGCTTGTTACTGATAGATGTTGTTTGATTATGTTTAGTCACCCTCTTTTTAGACCATTAATCAAAAAACACTCTGTAAACACTGCAGGTGTCATGAAGGTTGGAGACATGTAGTGCCAGGTTTAATTGAACTGAGCTTAGTGTTCGCCAAAAAAACAAAACATAAAAAGGCTCACTCAAAAACCATCATTCCAAATAATTTCAAGATAATTTCTATTTGGAGATGTTTACTTTGCAATTAGTCTGTCCATTTGGAGCAGTCGCACACATTAAAGCCATTTTAGGAACCATGTGCATGCCTGATAGACAGGCATTATCATGTCGACAGGGTAATCAGCCAATAGCAGCAACGCAGTATCACTGCCTCCTCTCAAATGCCTTTTCACCTACATTTCACACCATATTTAAGGTTTTCAGTGAGAACTCGATGATCCCAAAAGGAAGGTTAAAAGACGCAACCCTTCTCTGTACCATTATCCTCTGGTATAGCTGTTGCTAAATTGGAAAAATAAGTGTCAAACTATATATTTTTTATTTGTTACATTTTTTAGAAGAGGCACTTTCAGACAGCATTTGGACAAAACACCCTTGCCCTTAAATGAGGTCGTCATTGGCGCCCAACAGTGTTTATGCAAAGATGCGCCAAATCAGAGTAATGAGCTGCAGCGTGTGTGGGACTGAAGATCAGACGTTCAAAAAAATTATGGGTAGAGAAAAAGCAAGTGAGAGAGAGATGATAAGTTGAAAAAAAATGTTGCTTTGATAATGGCTGAAGCTAAGGGAACTCAAATTTTATCACCAAAAAGGCTTGGAGGCTAAAATAAGAAAAAAAAATGCAACTGTGTGTATGTGAGAGAGAGAGGGAGGTTTGATAAATGAAATTGGAAGAAATAGTACACAGATAAGAAGTACAGCAGGGGGAAAGTAAAATGCGTGAAGTGACTTAAGCAACCACAACATTCCCCACCTCTCTATTCAGCAGAGTTCCTGTCTCATTAAAAATGAATAGTTCCATGATCAGAACTCGCAGCATTGGAGTATAGAGGTGAAAAACACACTAGTGCGGGCAACCTCACCGTCTGCACTGCGAATCCTTCACACTGTGTCCTTCATTAATTCAAGACGGATGTTGATACAGTCGGCCCACATGGAATGCATTATAGATTAATGGATATAAACTATAGCGTCCACCAACTAAACAAATTTGATATTAATCCTAAAAGAAGAACTACATGAGCCTGACAAACACAAACTCTGATCCAACAGAGTTCATTCAATAAGTGAGATTACCAACCACATACATATCATCTCCTGGAGGTGCAGAAGATGCACGTCAAGTGTTATTGACTTCCCTGTTGCAACCGAAAGACGGTCCAAACTATATAATCCCCATATGAACGGGATTTCATTCTGTAGTACGACATGCAGCAGTGGATTTGTGAAAATAATCGAGTGTATTATGGTCATTGTTGTCACAGCTAACTCTGGCGTTATGCGAGGGCTCGCTGTGCCACTTATGCAGAGGACGAGCATGGCCATGGATGTAAACAGTGCAATCAAACAGATCTGCAAGTATTTATTCAAGAGCTTAGAGTGAATGTGTGTGGGATCGCCCTGAGCTTTTGCAGAGTACAAAGCAAATCTGTCACCTCATGGTAGAAAATCACTTTTCTGAACATTCACTTTCAATGTATTCCAACAGTCGAGTGCATAGCTACCAGTAAAAAAAAAGACATTTTCAATTTAAGCAGCATACCTCATCATGCCATACCATTGTTCATTACAGTTATTTTGCATCTCAGCTTTGACCTTTTGTACTGTACATTTTTCCTACAAGTAACAGGAAATGTATGTAGAGTCAGAACGAAGCAGCAATAATTATGTATAACAGGATACATTTAAGCAAAAAAAAAAAAAGCATCTGTCTAGATGTATTATATAATCAGTGAGTGGGTATAGCAATACGCATGACCATATTTTCCCATTACATTTAAATGGCGGCCCCCAAAGCGCTTTAAAATGACAGCTTCCATATGGGAGATGCCATTATGAATTACAGTGATTATCTGCAGCCTGTAAAAGCAGTATGAGGAAAAAATAATAATAACAGTAATAAAAAAGGCTCCAAAACTGAAGACAGATCTCACATTGATGAAAAGGAACAGGCGCACAGCATGCTCACAACTCTTTCCGGCCATCGAGAATGTTCCACTAATGCGTACAAATGTCAACGTTCTTTTTGTCTCACACTCGCTCTATCTTCAGCATAACCTTTTAAAAAATGTAACAATATGACCTTAAGAAAGAAAGAATGGAAGTCAATGGCTACACTAGGGGCTATGATGATGCCGTTTCTGTTTGCTTTGGGGTCACCAAGGAAGAAATGAGATACAACCTATGTAATCTACTGACAAATACTATTTCTCTGCAACATCTCAGTCAACTCAGAGGTCAAAGTTATTAATGTGAGTACCGTGGCAGCTCACACGCGCATCAGCCGTTTCACGTTCGGTGACAGGCAAGGGAAACAGAGAGGATTAGGGTGACATGAAAGAACGAGATAAAAAAGAGTGAAAAGACAGAAATAGCTGCAAAATTAACATTGAGTGAAACGGAATGAGAAATGGACCAGAGATGTAAAGAAAGCAGTGACATGAAGGTTGACTACTGAAAAGTGAAGAGAAAAAAGAACGGGGAGAGGGGGAGAACGCCAGGTAGACAAAAAGAACCCACACTTTGTGAGTCGAGGGAACAGGCTGACCTTAAAACTCTCTCAACTCCAACATCGAACTAACGCAGTGTTACATCAGCCCTAAAGGTCACCACAATGCAATATTTTAATAAAAAAGAACATATGGTCAGATTTTGAGAAGCATTCAAACGAAAATTACTAGAAAATGCTTTCCTCAAAGTCAGACAACAGCTACAGGACTAATTTATTATAATGAACAATTAATGAATTCTGTCAGGAACTCATTAGCTGAGAACTTGCAGGGAGTTGCGTGAACCGAAAAGTGCAGAATAATTTATTTTTCATCTGTGGAACATAAGGACGAAACCAAATGTTGAAGAATCTTCAAAAAAAACAATGTTGACTGAACAATGCTGAATATTCGAGGATGTTACGGCCCTGTGGTATCCTCTGAGATGTAAAAAACCTACAGTTATAGGAAAACACAGTTACAAAAGCCTTCACATCACTGTTTTTATTCACCATCAATGGTAGTTGCTCAGCTGGCACATGCCTCCATGGAAGTACTTATTTTGCTAGCTGGCATCTTTGCACATGGGAATACTCTTTGTGAGCCAATCACCTGAGCTGTAAATACCTCATTTTTGAATGAATAGTAAAATGGTATCCAGACAATCTGATTGGCTCATTTGGCTGATGGCACCACAAGAACTTGCGCAGTTCCATTTCATTCCCCAACAATAAACTGATGTTTGTTAGAATAGGACAATATTTGTCCGAACTACAACTATTTGAAAAATCATGAATCTAGAACATATATTATATATCTGAAAATATTGAGAAAACCAACTTTAAAGGTGCCTAAATCAAGTCCTTAGCCATGCATACTAACAACAAAAATTAAGTTCTGATATATTTATGGTAGGACGTTTACAAAACATATTCACCGAACATTATTTTTACGTGTAAGATGATCTGACCTGCCTTGCCCGGCGTGGGAAGGCAAAACAGGAGGACTTCTCGAGGCCCAGAGCAGGCAATAAAAATTCACCTGGAAAACTGACCCTCAGGACCATAAAACAAGCCCCCCTTCACCCAGTCACCCACTTTACGATCTTCTGTGCCCCCCACCTCACAATCTCACTCCTCTCCTGTCACCAAGGAAATTATAAACTCAAAGTGTCATATCTGTTCTTTCAATGTCATATTTGATTTCAATTTAAAGGTCTAAAGATGAGTGGTACAATGGTCTAAATTTCTCAGTAGTCACTTAGATCATTAAAAAGATTGAAACTTTTCACAAAATTGGTTACTGATGAAGGGCTGTGACCTCCCCTGGAGCAATACGGTTGAGCATTCCAAACAGGTGCAGGTCCGGGGTTGCGGGAAGATCTAACAGACAAATGGTCTTTTGTGTTTAAATGTTTGTGTGGGTGTTGGTCCGGTATATAAGGTGAAAGAGTAAAACAGCGCATTAGGTTTTTCTCTGTAACCAGAGAAGCTCCATACTGCATTCTGTAGTGTGTCTTTTTGTCAGGTATGCATTTGCTGAAGTTATGTATTATTTTAAATTAGAAATGAATTGGATTCTATGTAATTGGCATGACATCATTTCTTGATTTATCAAAGTATACATTCTTTTAAATTGAAACTGAATTCAATTCACAACGTTTGATTATGTAATTGGCTTGATAAAATTTTACCTGACGAATAAATAAAATTTATTGATTCATTTTGGAATGTTGAAATCATTTGTGATTATTAACCTGGGCAGGACGCCGTTATGCGTATAAATGTATTGACCAGGACATGACATACTGGAGGCTTGGAAAATGAAGCATTTCCCAAGACATTTGATTCCTGCTTGTCGCTACACATTGACACATTGGATAAGACGAGATTATATAAACTATCTCTTTGCAACTCAGCAAGCAGATAGTGGCTGGCAAACGAGATAATAATCAATCCCCAATCCCTGAGTTATTAGACTGGCGGCATTATACTTTAAGACGGGACGCTGGAATTAGACGTAACGGGTCTCCAATGAACTGACAAATGAAAATTTAGCATATCTAGAATAATCAAGTCTCTAAATGAAGATAACTAAAAACACCTAAATGTATGATTATAACCTAAATTGAATAATAACCTAAAATTGGAGTCAGATTAAAACGAGGTAAAAGCATAAAAGCAAAATTAGAAACAATAGTTAGAAGAACTACGTACGTTTCACAGGAGCGCTGGAAGGTGAGATGCGCATCCAGCCGGGCTAAAAGGCGGGACCTTACATACGTGATATTTAATACCAAATTATTTTTGGCATTAACAAATCAATAATTTTGACCCATAAAATGTATGGTTGGCTATTGCTACAAATACCAGTCCAACTTAAAGTGATAGTTCACCAAAAAATGTAAATTATCCTGACATTTAATCATCGGGACTTCTTCCGGTTTCAACAGACAGCAGATGTGAGAGATAAGTGTTTATTAAGTTGCAAATATGGATATTTATCGTACCGAAATGCATGAATTTGTTTCAGGAAGACTTTATTCACCCACAGAGTCGTGTGAAGGAGGTTTTATACACCTAGGATGCTTCAAAAGTGAGTAAAAAGCAGGATCATTTTCATTTTTGCGAGAACTAAAAAAGATGACTAAAAGAGAGAACTAAAAAAGAGAACCAAAGAAAGACTGGTTTTGTGGTCCAGAGTCACATGATATAATGATTTCTGAAGGATCATGTGCCACTAAAGACTACAGTTATTTGGCTGTACCATTACAGAAATAAATACCACTTTTAAAATATGTTAAATTACAAAAAAGTTATTTTTGTTTATAATAATATTTCACAATATTACCGGCTTGCTGTTGGACTTTTTTCAAAAAGAAAAAAAACCTTTCTGACCCCAAACTGCCATCTACTGGTAGGCATCTGTCCATGTTAACCAATCAAAGCGTAACCCCTTGGGTGCTACCCCATTTTAGGACAAAATGCACAGTGGGAGGGAAACTTGTCAAGAAAATTGTTCTCACACAGTGAACTTCTCCAACTCTTCGAACTCGTTTGTTTACACATCTGGAACACCTAAACATGCACAGAATGTGACCTCAATATGCTCCACAGCCTTAGTCAGTACAGTGAACGCAGTCTGGAGCGCACATACACACACAGAGAGACATACACAGACGTCCCTGTGAGTGTGGTGTCTCTACGGAGCAGTTAAGTCATTAGCGCACTGCTGCACACCACTAAGCACATAAGCATATGTTCTCTTACATCCTGCACTCTCTCTTTCTCTCTATCCCTCACACCTACATACATTCTCTCTTTCAGGTTCTCCTCCTGCTCCGCAGTGCTGGAGACCGTCCAAATGCTAAAGCTGTTAATTAGCACACGATGCAAATCATCCCATTCACATCTTAAGGCAGCCTGGTGAGAGTGATGAATAAAAATATCTGTCTCTTTTAGACCTTTCACCTGACTGAAAAGTTGACTATACAGTACCTCTGTAGGGTACTGGGCTTAAAAGAGTCCGCAAACAACAGCACAGTGTGTGCAACAGGCTGTGCGGATGAGAGACAGATGAGTGGGTGTCACGCATCTTTGCGCTGTGCTTGCATGGTGCCACCCATATATGTCATGGCCCGGAGTGCTCTAGCATTTCTGATTAATTGTATCTTGTTTCCATAAGTGTTTCTCAAGAAACCAAGCTAATTTTGGGATCTCTTTACACAATCCCACCCTTCAGTCAGACTCTTAGCACCATTAATTTAGCTATTAGTAACATTAATCCTATCTACCTCCATGCCAAATGTCAGCTCATTATGCGCTGTCTAAGAAAATGATTAGAGTTGACATTTTAGAGGTGCTTGTTGTGCGTAATGATAACTATGTTTCCCGTGGTCCTTCATGTAACGTTTTTAATTGACCTCAGCAGCTCTCCTGTATAATCAATGAATATTTTTTCTTGTATTTTTATGATGTCATTAGGTTTCATAAAGCTTTCATGAATTCAAAGGGCACAAAAACAAGTTTTACTCAGAAACTTAAATAGTAATTTACTGTAAAAACATATTCAAGTAACCTCTGTTTTATTAGAAAGATATAAATGGCATTTCTCAATAAACAAATGCAAGTATTAAATATTAAAATTAAACAAAAGATGCCATTATAAATTATCTAATATTAAGAATAATAATAAGAAGAATACGAGACATTCATATATAACATGCATGCAAGAAGTTTGTACATGAAATTGTCCCCAAATAACATATTTAAAATATAACAAAATAATACAAATACAATTACAATAATGTGTTTAATAATTTATATATATAGCTTTATATACAAAGCTTTATTTTGTGCTCAGTGACTAATTCTTGTGTTTATTTTAATGTTTGTTTTGGATTATTGTCCCAATGAAAGACCCAACCATGGCCCATTATTAATTAAATTATTGATTTTGATCTGCTGTTATTTGATAGAATCCAAGATGTCATGTGTCTAAACAAGATGTCCAGGACCTCCAGCTCAAATACAGACATCACAACATCAAAAACACAGCAGCATACCTCATTGTACACATGGAGTACTTTTCATCCCTGTGTTCACCAAACCCATCTAGAGTGATTGCTGCTAAAAAACAATTTTTTAGTTTCATCTAATCATAGAAGCCAGTCCCATGTGTAGTTCCAGTCCTGTCTGACAACTGAACATGCTGGGGATTGTTTTCGGATGAGTGAGGAGAATTTTTCTTAAACCTTCCTAAACAACATGTGCTGATGTAGGGGCTGTTTGACTATTTCTTTTTAAGTTTTCTGACCCTGAGACTCACCTAATTCTGCAATTCTCCAGCTGTGGTCCTTGACGAGTCTTTAGCCACTCAAACTCTACTCATCGTTGTGATTGGAAATTCTTAATTATTTCCCTGATGGTGGAAATGGTCATTTTCACTGCTCTAGCTTTTTTCTTAAAGCCACTTCCTTCACTAATTTGTGAAGGTCAATTATTTGTTTTTCCTCATTGTGTTGATGATTAAAGGATTTGGAGCTTTGTTTTTCTTCCTATACAGTATATATTTCTGTGAAACAGGAAGCCAGGGCTGGATATTTTCATGTCCATAATCATCCCGGAGTTCTCAAAATTGTGAATATGAAGGGGAATATACCTTAGAGATATTTTACTCATAAAAAAAAATTCTAAAGGTTCCAATAATTGTCAACAAGTATTGGAGAAACCATTTAATTTTCAATGACACTGTAGGTTAGAATTTTTTGGAATGAAAGATTAGTCATTTTTTAAAGACAAACATTAATGCTATAAATAAACAAAATTAAGCTAGTAATTAATAATTAAATTAATCTATAGTAACCACATTTTATTCATTATTATCAACTTATTAAGACACACACACAAACACAATCTTTCCACATGTAAGTCCTTATTTTGTAACAAATACATGGGTAATTTATCTATTAACTATTTCTATTTTATTACACCGTATGTTATTTTAAAAATTCTACATAAGCAGTATACAACAGTGTTATTCTTTAGTGATTACTGGAAATTAATTTAGAATGTGGAATCAAATTTCTTTTATCAGCACTAAATCAGTGGCAGTTTAGCCTTACTTATTACCTATAAACTTGAATATTACTCAAAAGGTGACATAATTAATATGAATTTAAGTTTCACTTTAGAATTGGGGGTCAAATTCTATTTATTAGCACTACATTAATGGTAGTTTAGCCTTAATTATTAGCTTATCCTAATCAATAAACTTAAATATCACTCAATAAGTGTCATAATGTAGATTTAGAGTAGGGGGTCAAATAGTCTTACTAACAATATTTTAGCCACATATAATCGCAAACCAGTGGTAATTAAACATAATAAAATTACAAACAACAACAACAACAAACACACAATATGTTAT
>JAUCNO010001004.1:1504954-1522589 GCA_032353835.1 Enteromius viviparus
CAAAAACAGTTGCCAAAATCGCTAATAAAATCGCAATCGCAATATTAGTTCAAAAAATCGCAATATGATTATTTCGTACATATTGCACAGCCCTAATATGCACTACAAAAAATGCTTTCTGAGACTAGATTTGTTGTCTTGTTTCCAGTCAAAACATCTAAAAATTCTCAAATCAATAAGGATTTTCTAGACAAGAAAAAAATATTGTCTTGTTTAAAAAAAAACAAGCTAAAATTAAGCGACTTTTTCCTGCCAATAATAATCTGCCAATGGGGTAAGCAAAATAATCTGGTTCTCTGTTTGAAATAAGATTATTTTGTTTACCACATTGGCAGATTATTTCGCTTTTTCTAAGCAAAATTACACGTAAATTTGAGATTTTTTAGATGTTTTGGCTGGAAACAAGACAAAAAAAATAGTCTTAGAAAGTGTTTTTTTGCAGTGTGTGTTTGTGCATTATTAGACTATAAGACAACTTCTTAAAGGCTAATAAAGACTCCTCATCAAACTTTCTCTATACTGTACGTATGAAACCTCTCAAATGTAAAACTGCATTTGCGGTGCCAGTATGCTAGGGATGCCATAAACTTCAGCCAATCAAAGCAGACTCTACAACAAATGTCCTGTTTTCATTAACACTTTGAAGAGTGCATGAAAGTCCAGTTAGAGGTGTCTGTCCTCAATACACACACAAAATGATGCTAATTAGGAGTTAATTTGGAACAATGAGATTTCTACAAAAAATAGAAAACAAACTGATATTTATTGTGGTACTAATACTTTAACATTTGTTATCTGCGTTACATACAATGCATTACAATTATGTCTGTGAACATGCATTATTAGAACTGAACTTCCAAAAGCCTAATATAAACTCCTACTTAAATTTTTGCTATAGTATATTAGGGATGCAACCACATTCAGCCAAAGTCTTCACTTCTAAATGTCTTGTTCTCACATGGTATTATTTTGGAAAAACTGGCATACAGTACTAAGGGTAAACTTAAAGATTAATATACATTATGGGATTATTTTACGCAGTTTGTAATAATGCATTTACAAAATAATAATACAAGAAATGTTAGATTTCTTTTTAAATTTAGATTTCTTTTTACGTTTTCTCAATAAAGACATGTTTAAAAAAAATGTATGTCCTGTTCTCATTAAAATGGTAGGATCAGTATGATGAAAGCATGAATGACTAGCCAACTTTGATCATAAATAATGTTTGGTTTACAAATTCACATTCAGAAAATAGTGCATACATATACTGTACATATCTACATATATATTATTATAATATACTGTATATATATATATATTTTACAAAAGATAAAAATCTATCTCAGCTTCTGCTCTGTACTATTTATTTTTATCTCAACGAAGGGATATGCAAACATGTAAATTCCTCATGCAGTTTTTAAATTAACTTTTAAATTATATTACTTCTATTTGCTGTTGAAATATAATCATCTGCACAGTGGCTGTCATAGCTTCAAAACTTCATCAAAGATTTATTCAAACATTAAATAATAAAGACATCACTAATGAGAAAAGTAAATTATAATGTATATAGTCTAATATTTCTCAAAATGCTCTTCTCTAGACAAATAGCGAGCTGTAGATACTGATTCCTTGCCTGGGGTAAATGAAATGCTACATGACATTTTGTTTACAAGCTGTTTTATTAATGGCTTTCTTCATTTGAAGCACTGCTACATTATGTATTAGCAAATGTTAAAATGTACATTAAATTTTAATTTAATAAATGCTTCCGAAGTATTCTTCACTGTTAGTTTGTTATAATTATTGTTAATAAATAGAACACATATAGTAAAGTTACCCTTTCAGTTGAATCACTTCAACGTTACATATGGGATCTCGCCAGAGACCAATTGCCTTTGAGCTTCAAACAAAAGGCCAATGAATATTGGCATGCACTTGATTGTGCTTAGGTGCACCTCATCACTACGTGAGTATAAGAGGGCCTGAATGCAGTGCACATGCAGCTTTTCGCTTGAGAGCCTTCGCCGTTCAGAGCTGGAGATCCCCTTGGCTTTATCAAAGTTGACGGTTGATCTGCTGAAAAGAGTTCCTGTGATCTTCTGCTCTCTCGTCTGGCAGCGTTTACTGGCCAACTGTCAGCGGATCCTGCTTGCCCCGTAACAGGGCTGAGTGTATCCTTTGGGGCGCCCCGAGAGGCTGAGATGTCTTCGGCAGCATCAAAGGGTGAGTCAGATGGTGAGGCGGAAACCGCATCGGGAGGGCGTCACACCACAGCTTCTGCTCCGTCCGTGGCGGACGCTGAACTGTCGGCTATGCTCCTCCGCGCATAGCCATTGCTCCCGTCCAAGGCATGTAAGCTGTCGCCCGCCCTGGTGTCTCCGTGCAACGCAGCCTCAAGGTTAGTGGCCTGTTCCATGGGTGTTCCCATATGTAACGTCAAGTGATTCAACTGAAAGGGTAACGTCTATGGAACAGAGGAGGGAACAGTTACACTTTCATGCCACGACTCTGAGGTCCTGTTGACGCCGGCTCGGCTCTTCAACGAAAACCTGCATGTGCACCGCACTCGTGTCCTCACGTAGTGATGAGGTGCACCTGAGCGCAATCAAGTGCACGCCAATATTCATTGGCCTTTTGTTTGAAGCTCAAAGGCAATTGGTCTCTCTGGCGAGTTCCCATATGTAACGTCTCCATTCCCTCCTTCAGGGGACGTGGGTTATGTTCGCAACTTAGACGTTTTTATTACTACATTAATAAAAAATAAATCTTCAAATGTAATTTATTCCAGTGATGGCAAATTATTATTTATTTTCAGCATCTTTACTCCAGTTTTCAGTGTCACATGATCCTTCAAAAATCATTCTCATATCAATATTGCTGATTTGGTGAAATGTTGAAAATGTTGCAATGTTGTCTTTTTAATCTCTAAAATAGAAATCTTTTGTATAATTATGATTTGTATTGACTGTGTGTCTACAGCGCATTGAGTCAAAAATGCTTTCGGTCTCATTTAGTGTTTGTGTCTACACAAGACCATGACTTATGTAAATGCCTCCAAAAAAAATTTATTCATAATAAACTCAAAACAAGTCTACAGCTTGCTCTATCCACAGACAACTCGATTTAAAAAAAGGAGTACTCTAATTTGAGCAATGCACCACTCATCATGGTTGAGCTTGTTGGTCGGTTAAGAAAGACACCAGGATGAGGGCCTTTCTTAACCTGTCCCTAGCCTTGCATGTTTCAGCGGTGGTCTTGAGTGGATGGGTGGGTTGAGGGGCATAGACAGGAGATATGTCCTTCTGCTCCACCTCCTGATTGCTCCATTTCTCTTCCTGTGCACTCCAAACACCAAGTGACCTTCTAAAATTGTTTCCTGAGGGAGTAAAGATGGTGAATGGCGTCGGTGCGACCCGACCTGCCTCAGTCAGGCACGCAAACTCACTCTCAACCCAAAGAAAGGTTTAGGTCAGTCAGTAGGCGAGTTCTATAAATCCAGAAAAAAATTTCAAAAATATGAACGGTAAGAATATCAGCTTAAGCCTGGGAGGAAAAATGATAAAAGGAAAATATGGCAGCTTTGCTTAAGTACTGCACTCATCTTTAGCGCTTCTGAAAGGCAGCTAGCGCTCTCAGAGAAGAGCTGTGAGTTTCAGTGTGCGTTTGAGATTTAAAATGCTGATGCTGAGGAAAAGGTAGCCGTATCTCCATCCCTTAATCCTTCTGTCGCTGGCCCGTGGATGTGTAGCTCCCTGTCAAAAGGGAGGAGGTGGCTAAATATAGCAAGATGCTAACGAGCTGCAATGCTGCAGTGCTATCTGCCTATTAGCACCGGAGGAAATTGGCCTGTTATCTCTTCTTTTCGCTCGGTTGTATCCCTCCCTACCCCTCTTCGCCATTTCATTCTACATCCCCTCCTCCGCCCGGCGCTATTTTCCCATACTTTTCCTTACAAGTGGGATCTAATGGCTTATGACACTGATGTTCAGAGGCATTAGCGCTCTGATTGGTGAAAGCAAAGGCCATGCTGTGTGGCTGAGTAAGTGGACAGACGGTTATTTGCGAAAGCAGGTCGCCATTGCTCAATTATTCTGATTTTCTTCCAAAAACTAGCCTGCTATACCTGGAATAGAACAATTTTATGAAGTGCTTCGATTAACTCAGATTCCCAGTCTGACAGGCCCTCATTTTCCTCATTGTGTTAAACACGAGAGAAAGGTCAAAGCATGCGATGTATCAGACATCGGCACTTGTCCAGTAAAGCTTTATCTGCATCTCCCTTTCTAGCTGAGCAGTGCCGTGTAGCATGATGCTAATTAAAAACGACAGGCTTTTTAAAGGCCTTAATTAACTCTGATCATAATCAAAACATGACAGACATTAAATTTGTCACGGCCTGCCATTGCTGAAACCTGCGTTCAGGCTCTGCATCCGCATGTGAGCTCATTTCCACCTATGAAATGTCAAGACAAATAAATCAGATAAGTTTAGCACGCGGAGAGGAGGCTGAATGCATTGTTTTTATGCAGCTGCCACAAATTAACTGTGGAGCTTTACTTGTGAAGTCACCACAAATAGCAAATTCAGGACGGTTTACTGGATATGTAGAAAGAAATCTTTTTAAAGTAGACCAAGCAGATTTGCTTTCAAGGGTTATTGTATAAATCTTTTTAGAGACTGAACCAATCAAGAATTATCCATATACGCATTCTGGCACCAACCTTTCAAAAAAAAAAGAAATATAAAAATATCGGCTGTTTGTTTGTCAGGCCAGGTTTGCTGTGCTGAAAAATTGTGTGATTTATATATCAACATTTTATAATAATAATAATAATAATAATTGTTATTATTATTATAATAAAAACACATTTCTTAAATACTTTTATTTAGTCTTATTTTACATATTTTTCAATTCATTAAAAAGAAAAATATGTAAAATAATACCAAATAAATATATATTTTTCTTAAATACTTATATTTTGTAAATACTTATTTTATTTTTTAATTTAATTGTTATTTTAAATACTTAAAAAGAAAAAAATATGTAATATCAGACAAAAAATATATAAAAATTACGAAAAGTTTTTGTATGTAAAAGAACAAACTTCACTACTGCGATACAAATAAAAGTCCATAATGCAATAAGAAACAAAAAAAGTCATTTGGAGTTTAACCCATGTGGTACACAGAATGTTCCATTCACTGAAATATGGGCTGATAATAAAAAAGAAACAATCATTTTCATTTTCATTTTAAATGATGAGCAAAGTTTCAAAGACAAAAATAGAAATGAGCCTTTAGGACATAGTGATTCTGGATATTTGAAGACAAATGAATTGCCTGTGGTCTTAAATGTCTAGACTAATTCTTAATATTTTATCACTATTCCATTCTCATGAATACTCTCCCTAAAAAAAAAAAAAGTTGTATTAGTGTCTAGTATGATACAACATGTTCTGACATGATAAGAGAGTATCATGCATCGGATCTGCCAAGCTTGTGTAAATGCTTTGAATCTGCAGCAGCATATGGGCCAAGGGTCTTAAACTCAGATTACAATGGAGCCAGTGGCCAAATTCAACATTTATTTAGTGTTGCTGCCTGACAGCATGCAGTGTTTCTGCTGAGATGGATGAACCACATTTGCAGTGAGGGAGTTGGCAGTGGACACCCTGACAATTGCCTGGAGATGGGCATCAGTCAGTCTAGTTTATTTTTTTTTTTTTATAGTTCACAGTAGTGTCACTTTGATATTGTATTCACTTTCCTCACAAATGAATTTTTTAACTGGTGCATGTACTGTACCAGAACATCCTAGAGCTCCCGTCGAGTTCATTCCACATTGGATCCACCTGCCCTCTGAATACAGAGTATCTGTTCAGTTTTAAAGAAATGTGTGATTTCTTTATTTTCTAATAAATCCAAAAACTGTGGTAACAGTACGTTTCCTGGGCAGATCCATGGTGCTACTGCCATGCACGCATTATGTAGGTCACTTTTAGCTATCTTATACAGTGCAAAGAAGATCTTTTTTGTTGATATGTTGTGTTTTATTGTTGTATTAGGTTTCTGTTATTGCAGCAGGGTAGAGCTGTTGCTCCTTCTAGCGCACATCCCGTCTCCTCTCATTATGAATCTGTGGTGTGATATGAACCGACAGACCCTCGGGACTAGATATAGATCTGCCCATCCATATGTTACACACACACACACACACACACACCACTTACATACACATACATAAAGACAAATTTGAGTATGCAGATACAAATATATATATACTGTATATATATACGTGTATATATATATATATATATATATATATATATATATGGCTCTATAGCAAAGCTAAAGCACTGACTAGCACTAGCATTTTGAGAAACACAAACACTTGTTAATTCTTTGCAATCAGTATTTTCAGCAGAGGATGTGTTTTAATGTTATCCGGTAACTCATGAGTGAAGCACAAACCAAAATGAATGGAATATTGTGGATTCGACACAAGTTAAGTTCAAGTTGTGGGTCCACATGACTTAAATATTGTATATGCTTGCATAGAATAAGTGAGATAGAAACTCTTACAAGAAGTTAAAGTTAGAACTGCACTTTCCCCATCTAGAATAGAATAAATGTACTATTAAAATAATCAAACATTAGAGATTGATAAGATTATTTACTTATATTTATATATGTGTGTGTGTGCGCGCGCGTAACAGTGATATACTCTACAGACATTATTAATCAGTACATAAGGAAAAAAAACTTTATGCCTAAGTATTTATTCTTACTTGTAAACCATAGCGAGCAACTTTATTTTAAGATGGATCTTATCAGTTAATCAATTGATATAGTTCACAAAACGGGCCTGAATGAATTGATTCAGTTGTTGAGATCCACTTACTGGATTAATGATTTTGTCACAGTGGTTCATGGCTCATAGGAGGGAGTGATATTCAGTAAATAACAGCATGAATTCCAGTCTGTTCTTCATACAATGCGAGTGAGAAAACTATTACAGGATTTTCATTTTTGTGTGAACTGTCCTTTTACTGATGCTTTTCACATTCTGTTAACTGATCTCTTAGATAAATGATTCCAGTGATGTGTGAGATCATTATGTAGATAGCACAGGTGGGAATGAAGCAATTGGACAAAAAAAATCACGAGAGCAGATTTGCTCAGCTGGGCACATGAGCTTAGTCTAATTTATTTGCCCTGTTTTTGGTCTCCATTTGTGTATTTTGTTTATTTGGGATGTGTGATTGAAGGCAGACTACTTCAATTATGAGCACACATTAGGTCTGGTTCCCTGCAAGCATGTATATGAAATTAATATAAAAATTAATCACAAAGCTGGCTGTGTACTGAGCTCAATGCCGCATTGTCTCAGCATTATAATAATAACACTTATGCTGTCTAACATTCTATTTTGCTAAGTGCTCAGATTGAATAAAGGCCTGAAATGTGTGATAATGAATCCTGAAATGTCATGATAAGTGAGGGCAGCAAAGTGGCAAGCTTTTCTATTCTTTTTCTTGCTGATTTGAGCTTAAACGCTCATCAACCTCAAGTGACAAATCATTCAGATGCTCAGTTGGCTAAATTTGGACTGATGAAGAGACAAATTTATCATAAACAAGTGTTATATCAATCAACACTTTTTTATACAGTACAGTACAATGCTGTTAATAGTGCAACCAAAAAAAAAATGCAATTTTAACCTCCACAAAAGGCAAGTGGAACTTCTTGCATGCGATCCTCCAAAGTTTGAGCAGATAAATGAAACACAAGCACGCAGAAGCTCTCCAGGGGCCAAGTATACTATCTAACCCCTCTTGGGAGAGTTCATTGTGGTAAGGCATGGATTGTCAAAAACAATTATCTCGTCCCGACTTTCATTCTTTCTCCTAATTTAAGCTGATAAGCATCTCCTCGTAAATTAGTGTCCAGCCACAAGGCCGTCTCAGTCTCCTGAGATAACAATATGGCAAACTGCGCATTGTGAACGCCAAGCCTCCCAAGAGAAGATAGACGGAGAGAGATGGAGAGAGACTGACTAATAATAGCCCTAGAACAGGGTTAGTATTTAGCAGGGCAGTGACCCCAGCTCTCCGACTTCACAATCAATAGTAATTTACTGTCACTCAGAGTCTAGGGACATGGCTGAGGCCAAGCAGCATTTGAGAATGTTTTCAGACTCTCTTCTCCACACTGGGCTCTTCGAACCAGAGACGTCTATGACACTTGGAGAGAGTACGTAACTGTTCCTGTTCAATTCCATGCAGCTCGCTCAGCTGGTGAAGGACCACCTGGATGTATGTGATTTCAAGTCTGCAGGAGAATTACCAAGAGTGTGCATTTACTGCTAAATTGCAACATATGGACCCTGTTCACATTTTCAGGGAACTCAGAAGCAGGAGCCATCATAGCTAGGTGTACAGTTTTTGCATTCCCATTCGCTCCAATAGCAAAAGCAAAAATCCACTATAATGTTTCTATGGCTTTACAAAAGAGGGGAAAATACAAAGAGATCGATTATGTCACTCAGAAGAGAGAAAGATCTAATTTGCTGTCACTCCCTCAGTCGAGGTATTATTATCACTCACACACTAATTTTCTACTATTTCAAGCGAAGGTAATATAACACATAGCAAGGTTTGAAAAACAATATTACATTTTCTTTCAAGTATGAAACGCTTTACTAGATTTTATGTTTTTTATAGGTATGAAAATGTGTCATCATAGACCATTTAGAGATGACTTCAGCATGTATAAAATGATGACACATCATGCAATATATTGTTAAATAAAATAAATGGAAACATTTGCTCAATTATTTTAGCACAAAATCCTAAATAAAATGTATTAAAAAAAATAAAAATAAATCACATTTTGTATAAATTAATTTAAATACAAAATATTGCAAAGACCTTTATTATTTCATGAAACAAATGTAATGAAACCAAAATACTATTGATTCAGACTGAATTAGCCTTTAGGTTATAATAAAGACATTTGAAATGTCTAATTATGGCTAAAATAAATACATATACATCATTCAACTATTAAATGACGCATAATATAATCAATCATAATTTATTATTTAAATTTTTTAATTCTTCTAGACATCTTCAACTGCAATTCTGAGAATGTCATCTTACCTCAGTGACAAAGAAATAGATAATTAAACAACAAAACTTTTTAAAATGGTTTATTGTGTATTTAATGTCTATGGTGAAGAAAATAATTAAGGTTCAACTAGAGATCCCAATATGATCATTTCAATGAATTGGAAAAACCTTTTTGGACCAGGCAGCGCAGTAACAGCGTCTACCAGCGGGGGCTAATCAGCCATGCCAACCAGCCAGACCCTGACCCTTCTACAGGAAAACGGTCACTCGGTGCAAGATATCCACATCCATCAGCTATATAAGAACGGGAACGAGGGTAAAGAATATTGATTAAAGTGTTCGCTTGGCTGACCAGCGCCTGGCAGACTGTGCATCTATGCAGTAAACCAGGTTAATTGCACTTTATACCTAAATTTGTACACCACAAGGCTGGTGGCAGAAATCAATAACAACATCATGTTGATAATGAGCAGAACACTTTGAGCTTCTTGGGTGCGCAAGTGAGAGAGTGAGTCTCAATCAATGAACGGATGAATGAATGACGAAAGATGTTTTTTTGAAGCAAAGTTTACACAACAATAACAGCGGCTTAATGTGAATCAGGTACAAGTGCACTCTTTTAGCGAAGCACTTTGCTAGAAATCTGTTTTGTGCGGATGGAATGATCAAAGAAATATGAGCAATGGATCAGACACTCAGTCGCCACTATAGCAGCGCACCCTCGTGAATGCTGGCACCAAAACATCAGCAAGAACAAAGTGTACATTTATCCAACACTTTACAGAGAGAGAGAGAGGGAGAGGCAGGGAGAGGGAGAGAGACAGTTCAAAAGACTTATGAATAAATGCACTAAGAAGAGAATTAGACTTAATAAGTTCTTTGGAGCACCTGGTTTGGACCGCCAGTCGAAAGGGCTAAAGGGTCTTGTGCACTTGCTTTGAGCACAGAATGCCACTTCAGCCGGACATGAACCAAACAAAAATCTACACAGTTTGTGGAAATCACGCATTTTGCACATGTATTCCCTTCTATCCTGTGGGACAGTTGCTTTCGCTTTATGTAAGCAAAACTGACATCCTTTATGAAAGATTTATGAGGCTAAGATGCAAACGACACAGCACAGCATCTCCAGGGAAACAAAACCTCCATCTGAGAGCAAAGTCACCTGTTTGCAGGTACGCCCGGGCCAGGCTTGAAATGTTACCTGTGAAAACCGTTAAGCGTGGCAAGGCTAGACAGAGCGCGCTAGACAGCTGGACCCTGTTCTTGAGGAAAAGTAATTGAATGTCCTAATGCAAAAAAAAAAAAACTATTATTTTCAAAGATAGATTAAATTACCTTTGGAGTTTAGTGAAAAAAAGCAAAGATTAAAAGAAAGAAAAGAGAAAAATAGCCTGAGGCTATAGAAAAAATAATTGGTAACGTGTTCTTTGATGCATACAAAGTATTGAAGGAATAATTTATATTTTGCACACATGCTAACTTTCTAAGGATAAACATTGTCATTTGAAATGAGCATGTGGATAATTGCAAACCAAGGGCAAAACTTTAAAGTGATCGAAACTTAGTTTCGCTCAGTGGATTGAATAAAACAGCTGTTACTAGCCATCCTCACGTTGACACTGAAGGATGAGTGTAAAAGTATTTATATTTTAAGCTTAAAGTCATAGTTCAAATAAAAATAGGCCTACTACATCATCATTATCTGATGAGATCAAACTCAGAAATTTTTATTTTATCATTGGTTTTTATCAAACCAAAAATCAGTTTGATAGCTTTTGCACGAGCGTGACATCATTTACCACACCTCTCCAACTGTCAGCATTCATTTCTGAATGAAGCGCCTACTTTGCTACATTCAGGCAATTCAATGTAGAAGAAACAAGCCACAAGCTCTGTTTTCCATTCGATGCGCTCATAATGAAGCATCAAAACCAATAAAAGCAAAAAACAGCTGATACTACAAGCCTAATATCACAATTTGTGTAATGATGTGTGTGTATACAGGTAGCTGACATATACAAATTAGACTTATTTGGTGTGTCCTACAGCAAAAATTAAAAAAAAAAAAACAATAACAACAACATGAAAAAAAATGGATTACAAATAGCATGAGAGAGGTTTATTTTCAATGTTAAAGTTTTTTTTTTCTGTCACACCATAGGATACATTAATATGTTAACTAACCATACACAATTTATATAACCAGCCTGACCTGTTTTACAAACAGTCTGACCCCCAATACAAACAGTTCCCTTTGTATACGGCGCTCAGTCTCCCGCGGATCATGTATAAAAACGAAGAAATAGCTACAAAGATCTGCAGAATTCTGTTCCTAGAGAGTCTCTTTCAACCACCTATCCCTATAGGCTCTGATTTAAAACAAAGAGATCTTTGTTAGGTCGGGGAAATTGTGCGCCCACGCACACACATACACACCACCCCTCGCTGTTTCCCAGGCACCCTCTCACCACCTAACGCCTTAAAACCCGCAAGACAATCCCATCCTCAAGTTCAAAGGGAGGTTGCACTTGTAACTCTCATATAACATTTTCTTCTCAGGACTTTAAAAAACAAAAGCGCTCTTCAGCTACTTCTCATTCAGGCTCGCCAGTAAGAAAACACTGGTGCTCTTCTCCAATGACCAGGGGCAGAACTAGTGGCACAGTAGTGGTCAGCCTACTTCAAACTGAAATGGAAATTTTCATTATTCATTTCTTTACTGTCTCGTTTGATCAGTTAAGTCCATTTTTGCTGACTGAAGTGTATTTCTATCTCACTGTCCCCAAACGTTTGAATGCTAGGTTATATGCTCCAAAATGTTGACTAAATTCATTTTCAGCAACAAGTGGAGAAGTCAAGCTGTGCTGTCTGATGCAAGTCAAACACGGCAATGGAAAAAGAAGGATGCTGTGCAGGGCTGAATAGTAGATTGGCATGTTGTAGAATAGAGAGATAGTGGAACAGTTGGATATAAACGGCATGATTAAAACTAATCAGTATGGAAAGAATTCATGCAGCGTCAAAACATTCAACAAATTAACGTGTCAGTTCACATACAATATGAAGATAGCATCATCTATGCATGCACAAAACATACACATTGCCTTTTTATTTATTTATTTATTTTTATAATGGACCAAATGTGGACAAAAGATATTTATCATTTTATAAAAAAAAATATGAAATGTCATCAAATATGACATTTAATAATAAAGAAAAATTAAGAAATGCTTCTAGAGCACAAGAACACTATATAGAAAGATTTCTGAAGGAACATGTGACATTAATCATAGGAGTAATGACATCACAGGAATAAATTACAGTTTAAATTTTATACTGTTTTTTTTTACTGTATTTTTTACTGTACCAAAAACATATTTTAAAAAAGCCTTACCTAAGCCAAACTTTACGTCATTTCATTGTTTAATTCACAAATAAATTTGTTTTCAAACAAATTTTCAATTATGCAATTAATTTGCATTTATGTATTTCTTAGCCACAACAATCTCAAAATATAACGGATATAAGCTAAATGAATTCAAACATGTGATTTAAAACGCAATCTATTGTTTGCTTAATCATCTTGTTTGCTTGGAGAGGTAGAAGACCTGTTTAAAATTAAATAAATTGAATTCAGAATAATTGAGTCCTTTTAAAGGTTGACGTGATTTGTTATCAAATAACGCTTTAATGTTTTGCACACAGTATATTTCTAGATCTAATGAGCTGCCTCCTTTTTTACTGCCTACTTAGTATCCTAACAGAAAAAGAAGCTCATAAGTGACTGATTCAGAATGCCCTAGATAAGCAGCATCTCTATGCACCACACAGGAGACTCTCACAATTGATTCCAATAGAGTTTGACATTAGCATTCTGCTAAGCCAAAGATCAGCTTGACAAAGAAGGGAAGCTTTCTGAATATGCACAGAAATTGATGCACAGAAATATGTATAATACGAAAGAATAGTAATTCTTATTTCAGAAATCTTATTAAAACATCACTGGTTATGTATACAGATGTAATCAGAGATGACTTTCTGGTGCAGTGATAATACAATGTTCATTTGTGAAAAATGTGTATTTTTCATTGAAATAGCTGTAAAGGAATTCATAGCCCAATATTTTACAGTAAAGCACACTTATGGTTATAGAACAAAAAATCTCTATGCCATACCACCAGAGTGATTGCTGGCCTCTGTCCAACCAACCAAATGAAAAATTCCCGCCTCCTCCAGCGTTTGTGACACCTTATCAACCAAACGCCAAGCTCTCTATCCTCTCACAAGACAGACTTTAGTCTTCCGCTACTCCGCTTTTGACTCCATTCATCTTTTCACAATAGAGACCTGCTTAGTTATATCCCATTCCCGTTCTTACTTCCTCAATGTCAAGCACACACTTCTGTCAGTGCATATCGATTGCACCTCATGCGAGTGACATCATTTAGAAGGTAATTTACATTTTTTAGTCTGTTTTGATGGTGTTCAATAACAATTGTTTCTCATGAGTCAAACGAATGACCAAATAACATTCAAAGATGGGTGAAAAAAATCCCAGACAAATGTAAAAGCAGAATGAGATAAATTATCCTCATCATGTTCTCCCATTTTAATGAAACGTTCTCTACAGTGCTGTGGAAACCACCATCATTTAAAATCCATTACCAGTGAGAGATGGGGATGTGGCCACCATTACACCAACGTTAATTGCACCATGTGGCCATTACTCTTCTAACCTTTGACCTATAAAATGTCTGTTGGAGCCAAGTGACGTAAAGACATTTGGGTCAAAAATTAACTTTCAGCGATGCTCATTCATGGCCATTATTTCCTTCAATTTCGGATCGGCCTTCGCCATATTGCCGTATCAAGTTTTCTTTGAAGTCCTGGGACACAGACAGGTCAAAGCAGACAGTAATAGTAGCCAGCATAAGGTCGCTGTTAATAAAATATATCCTCTCTCTCATTTACTCTCCCTCTCAGTTTAGATCTAATTTACTCCATTCGACACATGCTGCTGAGTCGACTGAACTCACTCGCTGCCTATTCCTTCTCTCCTCACTTCTCTTGGCCCAGTTCGCAGCCACACATACACACACACACACACACACACACACCAAAATATCGAATTAAGGTGTCGCCATGCATCACAGACCACTTTGAAAGGCAGACGCGCTCACACAAACACACACCGCCACACTTCATCAGATGACCAGAGCTCTGTGAAGGGCGACCGAAGAGCGAGATGGAGAAGTCGATTCAAGTCCGCACAGGCTTTGCTCGGGGTGAAGAAGTGTGAAATATTAAATAAATGAGCATGATACTGGGCCGGTGATAAACAAATACACCATAATTAGACACCAGCAGTGAGCAACGATTAAGTGAAACATATTTCAGAGGGGCGCTTTGGTAATGGGGGACACAGAGATATTTACGACAGCAGTTATACTTCTAGCAAACAGTCTCCTGACTATCTGTATAGCGAATCAAATTATTTACTGGGTTGCTGGTTTTAGTGCTTCATTTGAGTTGAAAAAACACAACGTAGACCTAAGAAGAGATGTGGGATCATGGTATCAGATGATAAACTATGGTATTTAGACATCGCATAGAAGAAAAATACTGATATTTGCTCCAGTGTACTTTGAAGAATAACATGGTATTTACTTGAGATGTAAAAACTGTTATCATAACTGTCGAGCTGGTGCGCTGTCTGAATGATAAAAAGTTTTTACATTTTAATTACATTTGAATAAAAAAACATTTAAAAATGTGTTAATTGTAAATTAAATTGTATTTAATACAATTTAATTAAGTACCATTAAATTAAATCAAAACCTGCAAATGTAAATTGATCAAAATTCAAATAATGCCACTGATTGACATTTTTATGCAGTTATTCCATCATAATTAGTACATCTTTTTGAATTACAATTCAGTTTAAAATTCCTCTTTCTTCTAACCCCATGTTTTAATAAATAGCTAACCTACTTGACCATACTAACCAACTCGTATCCTAACCCATCCCTATTTTTGTCGTCATTTTAAGCTTCCATTCTGTGTGTATCCAGAACCAGAGCCCATCTCTAGGGTCTCCATTCCTCCATTTTCACCCACTTTTCAGGTTCCTCCATCACGCTTTCTGTTAGCTCAAGGCTCGGGCCTTGCTGACAGCACTGGGACTCTTGGAAAGGAAGGGGACTGAGATTCTCATAATTGATTTGGGACCAATTCCCCCGTATAAGTGTTTGCACTTTTTGTTCGAACATTATGCCCCTGTCTTGTTGAATGGGATTTTGAAAAAAGGCTAAATTAGACCCACTGGCTAATCCAGCCTTGCCAAGTTCATGGAGAGAATGAGAGACACATTCAAGAGGGGCTTAGCAGAGATACTATCTTTGTGTCGCTGTTGACAATGTGAGAATGGCTTTATGTCTGAATCTTGAGAAGCTAAACCGTTGGCAACCTTTGGATAAGTGTGCCGTTTACACTCAAGGGCAGCGTTGAGAAAACAGCTCGCACCCAGACAGACGCCACTTTTGCTGTGAGCTGTGTTTTATGTGGGTCTGCATTAAAATTCAGTTCATTGAGTTAATAATGTCCCCAGTGATTACCAAACTGTCAGCTTTTTGCTAAAATTAGTAATGGGTCCCACTGGGAATAGATCCTCCGGTACTGTGAGGCGGTACCTCGCTCAGGAGCGGGTGTGAGACTGAGGGAAACATATGCTCTGTGTCATCATTCTAACAACAGGCAACACCTGTTTGACAAGCACAGGGGGAAAAAAGTTCAGTTGCCAAAAATTCTTCATCTGAGCATTTTATGGCAAAATCCATGAGGTTAATAACCCACCCTGCTGAAAAACATGTGTTTTGGTTGCGATATTTAAACTAGCTTAACCATCAATAATCATCATGCTGTCCATTTATACTAGATAGACCATCACCAAAATAGGACTAGTTTTCGAGAAAAAAAAAATAGTATTATTTAATTTTTTAATTTAATTTAATAAATTAGTTAGTTGTTTACTTCATTAGTTAGTTGTTATTATTAAATTGTTTGTTTGTTTTGCTTTTTTGTTGTTTGTGGTGTGTTCTCCAATTAAATTTGAAATAACATTTTATTAACAGTTATTAAATACTATTTTATTTTTGACCACAGCAAAGTAAGTGAATAAAAAAAAATAAAAAACTGCAGCAAAACCAAAATGGAAAAAAATGATCACTAACCATGTAGAATTAAAAAATAATGAATGAATTAATAAATAGGAAATTTTCATTAAAAAAAAAATTTCATTACTCAAAGGAAATTGAGTAATGAAATGTTTGTACACATTTTTTGTTTTTAATATATAATAAATAAATAAAAATGAAAAAGAGAGCTGTGAATTTCAGCAGATGGAAAAAGAGACAACAACAAATTTCAAAGAGTTGCATAATCATACTTTTAAGGACAAAATAAACTTTTCATGCCTGGTGGTTATCATTCCAGAGACATCACTGCCATTTTTAATTCATGTTGCTAGAGACAAATGTTTTTGAAAACTTACAACGGTGTGCGTGATTTCAGACTTTTGTAGTGGTTGAAAAGCTCAGCCAGATGGTAGCAGGAAGTCCTAAATGCCTTCCCTAAGTGAGTAACGCTCAGCTGAATACCAATTTCTCCAGGGAGGAGGTAGATTGAAGGCCTCCTGTTTTTTTGAAGGGGACTACAGGGGAAGGCCATTGTGTGTGTTCTATTTGCAGGACTATAGTTGAATTCTACGCATTCATTAAGACTCCGTGAAAGCGACCCATGACACTGGAATTCTGTTCATTCAGACCCTGACATGGCCAAGCTGATGAAAAGTGATGGAGCCTCTCCAGTGAATAGCACAGAGAAAACGGCACAACTCAAACCCAATTAAATAGCAATGATTGCAATACTCCGTTACGAGGCCATTTTGTTCCAAGCTCATGTGGAGTAATTGAGAATCCAGACATACCAGTAGTGCTCACATCTTCTGGAAAGACTTAAAGAAAGGATGTAGAGGAAGAAAAAGAGGTAGACATTGTCCAAGTGCCTAAAATATTCAATTGATACTAGTATTGGACACACTAAGATTTCTTGGTTAAATACTAACATTTACATAAACCAGTGACTATCCACTTTCTCAGACATTATTTTTCTAAGGTATCTTTTCCCATAAAAACTAAAAACAAAACTATCACAAAAAATAATTACATTACAACTGCTAAAACAAAGCAAAAAAGTGCACATATTTTATGACTGAAATCCCATAAAGAACTGCATGTGACAGTAAAATAAATAAATATTTATAAATAAATAAAAAATGTACATATTAAAATACTACAGAAAGAACATTAATATCTATATGACACAGCAAAAACATTGTGACCTGGGGCCTGTTCCATAAAGCAAGATTAGAGAATAAGCCAGGCTTATTTCGGTAAGTCAGGCTTATTTTTGGTAGATTCGGTTCCATAAATCAAACT
>JAUCNO010001004.1:1552246-1568251 GCA_032353835.1 Enteromius viviparus
TTATATATATATATATATATATATATATGTATATATATATATATATATATATATATAAATATGTATATATATCTGATATATATACCAGGTTGTGTACATTTGTTTAGCAAGAATAAATTTCATTCAACATGTTTCTGAAGTAAATAAAAATATATTTGTTTTCTTAAAGCTTTAAAAACAGAGCGGGTGAAGCTTGCGGCCTGTGGAAGAACTCACACACTTGTTTATACATGTAAGTTTTATGCAAACATGACAGAATAGTTGCTTTATGCTTTTGAGCCTAGTATGTCATTTGCTTTTTTTTTTAAAGGTGTAATGTTTTTTCTTGATTATTTACCTACTCTTATTTATTGACTTATTCCATTAGTCGAGCCAGAAGATGTTGCCATGGCAAACCACTGAAATAAACAGAGCAGTGTTTTGACTGGAAATTAACAAGAGAGTTTTAAGAAAATGTTTTTTAATATGGAAAAATTACACACATTAAATACAAAAAGTATGTTTACAATTATTTTTAAAAATTACCATTTAAAGTCTAAACTTTTTTTATTAAAAAATTAAAGTTGTAATAAATTATTTTTAAGTAATAAAATAACTTTCTATTGTAATATATTCTTGTTAATGTCATCTTGAATTATCAGCAGCCAGGTTAAGAGGGAGGAGCATTTTCAGATTGGGATTAAAGATTACAAACAGATGAAGTTCAAAACACCAGCATTTATTTGCAATAGAAATCTTTTGTAACATTTTTTAACATTATCAATATTTTGTCACGTTCTGAATAAAATTAATAGTTCTTCTGTTCTTTTTTTTGATTAATCCTTACCTAAACTAGTTATTTTGTTTACTGAGCAGCCCGTGGTAACCTGTATGCCTGTGGAGGGAATAATGAAGGACAGCTCGGTCTCAGTGATTGTGATGAAAGAACTTCCTTCCACCTGGTGGACTTCTTCAGCAAACACGGACCAGTTAAAATGCTTGCAGCTGGTTCCAATACATCTGCTGCCCTGACTCGTAAGAGTTCTGTTCCAATCTACCTTTAACGAAAAGTGCCTAGTGCCCAAAACATGCGTGGGTAATGCATAAGATGCAGCTCATATATTAGGAGTAATGTAATAATATCTTTGTGTCATCTCAGAGGATGGCAGGCTCTATATGTGGGGAGATAACTCAGAGGGCCAGATTGGACTGGGGAAGGAGAGTAGTGCATTGACTCCTCGGGAGGTTTCTGTGGGGAAAAGAGTGTCCTGGGTGTCCTGTGGATATTATCATTCTGCCTTTGTTACCGGTACGTGTACCACTGCTACCTCATCTCAGTTGCAAAACATTCACAAGTTGTATTTTTCACACATTAATCACAATTAATTGCATGTTAATGTATTCATATTGTCACACGGAATTGCTACATAATGTAGAATCAACATAAATGTGACCAGAGATAGCAATGCTTTTGATTATGTCTAAAGGCATTTGTTCCTCATTTTCATGAATATTTAATAGACTTTGAAAAATATATTCCTGTAAATATTATAATATGAAGTAATATAATATTGTAAAATGATATAATAAAATACTTTTGACTAGTATATTTAAATAGTATGTTTATGATATACTTTAAGTAAATATAAACTCTAAAATAATAGGAAATATTTTATATGTGTTTTAAAAGATTTACTCTAATATGTTATCTCTTATTTTAGTGAATTATAGTTTTTAGTACACTTTTTGGACTATTCATTATGACCTTCCTACTTCCTCTTCAGCTCAGTATGGCAACGCTGAATTCATCAAATGTTTATTATTTGACCTTCTACCAAGGCTGACTTGTTGCTAGGTGATGCTTGTTTCATTTTTTGCAGTGGATGGGGCCTTGTTCACATTTGGAGAAAAGGACAGTGGGAAGCTGGGCTTGTCTACAGAGAAGCTGGCCAACCATAAAGTGCCTCAACAGGTGACCGGCATCCCTGATAAAGTGGTACAGGTATCCTGTGGAGGAGGGCACACAGTGGTACTTACGGGTAGGGGAACATACAGTATTTTGTTCTGTTGTCTTATCTTTTTTTCTTTGTGAATACTGAATGTTACGCATGTCTGGTAATGCAGAGCACGAGGTGTATACGTTTGGCCTGGGTCAGTTTGGACAGCTCGGTCATGGGACATTCATATTTGAGTCACGGTTACCCAGAGTGGTTGAGCATTTCAGGAGGGGCAGAGTTAAACATGTGGAGTGTGGAGAAAACCATACAGCGCTGATTACTGGTAAAACATGCACAGAAAACCACCTGATGACATTCTTTATGTACAGTAATACATTTGATATGATATAATTTCCTCTAAAACATATATGCCAGTTCTGTATGTATATATAAATCTGGCATGCTGGTTGCAGACAATGGACTTTTGTACACTTTTGGTGATGGTCGACATGGAAAGCTGGGGCTTGGAGAAGAGAACTTCACCAACCAGTTCAAACCAACCCTGTGTCCAAGATTCCTAGACTATCATGTACATTCTGTACGTATCACTGGGTACAGATATACAATTAATACAATATACATTTCATTTCTATCAGATATATACTGTACATCTGCTTTGAAACCTCATGAAATGGTTTGACAAGTGCCATTTGCATAACTTTTTCTTTTTTAGGTTACTTGTGGTGGGTGTCACATGCTTGTGTTGGCAAAACCCAGGCCTGAAGGATCGGACAAATTGATCCTGGAGGAGGATGATGTCACAGAAGACTTTTTGGAGAAATCCTATACTGAATTACTAGGAGACACGCAGAGTCAGACCACCTTACACAGGAGTCTCTCGGCTCGGGTCAGGCGTAGAGAACGGGTGGGTAGATCCTGATGGATCAAAAATAAAGCAACTGATTAAAAATTAGACTAGTGGCAGTGTATTTTAAGATGAATAATAAAACTTTATGATAGTGTCTAACATAGTATATTACTTAAAGGTGCCGTATGTAGGATTGACACCGAGTGGTTGAACTAGGTATTGCAGTTTAAAATCGAAATATTGGAGATGTTTTTTTCACCCGGCCCCTCCTGCTCTTGACGCACACGCAGGTGGCCAAATTAAAGACAGCAACTATAACAAGCTCAATCTGTTTATGCAGAGCAGGCAACCTGAATGCCAAACCACTACTGACTTTGTGATTGGGAGATAGATGGAGGATGGAGTTTCAGACCAAAACAAAATATTACAACATAAACATGAGTTGAGGGCTGCAACTGCGCTTTTTAAACGAGAATATCCAGGCTGTATTACTGCTGTCGGCTATATGAGACATTTTATGATTACTACAATACATTTCTTACATACGGTACCTTTAAACAATCATATTAATGAGATAATTATAGATTCAAAAGTAAGTTACTTTTTTTCTGCAGGAGCGTTCACCAGATCAGTTTGGACAGATGTTTCGAACACTTCCAGCACTGGGAAGAAATCAGCAGAGTGCATCTTTATCTCTTCCCAGTCAGATCCATCAATCTCATAGTAAACAACCGGGAAAGATCCCTCACAACAGTCTCAAAAGTAACTGCCTATTTCAAAAACAACAACAATAACTGCATATCCGTGGTTTCATTTATTAAACATTTACAAATTTATATTTATTTACACTACTGTTTAAAAGTTTGGGCTTGGTATGATTTTATTTTATTTAGTACACATTCAGCACATATCTGGCCACATAAAATGTATAAAGACACAGTAAAAACAATTATTTTGTTACAAAAGATTTGTTTCAAATAAACGCTGTTCTTTTGAACTTTCTATTTTAAGAATAAAAAATAATAATATGATCGTAAAAAAAAAAAAAAACATTAAGCAGCACAGCTGTTTTTAACATTGATTATCATCATAAATGATAATCATTAAAACAAGCTTGGAGTAATTGCTTCTGAATATTAAGGAATCAATTACATTTTAAAAATGCTATTCAAAATTGTAGTAATATTTCATAACGTTTCAGATTGCTTACAAAAACATGTAAAAAAATCCTACTGACCCTACATTTTTAAATGGTAGTGTACATTATTGAGTCTTGCTCAGGTTTTATGTCTTCTCTTTCAACAAGTTAGTGGAAAGAGAGAAAAGTCTCTTGATGACAGAAGCAGTGTGGAGGATAGTGAGAGTGTAAAAGACCTTGGAAAATCCACGGACTTATTAAACCTGGTAGGAGAAGCATACTATCACGTATTAAAGAAGCATGCTTGCTTATGGAATATATACAGAAAAATAAGTAGAATCAGACCTTTAATTATTTGGTTTATTGTCATTTTTAATAAGAAATTGTTGCCGGTTTCAAACACAAGGTAAAAAGGTGTGGCACAGTAACACAGTGTTTAAAATAGTTCTGACAAGTTAGTGGGGGGGATAAAGAAATAGACTTTCAAAAGGAAAAAGTAAATGACACAGACTACATTAAATACAGGCTTTTAGTTGGGATTGCCATTTTATGTAAAATCTAAGTTGTGTAGAAAAACCTATTGAGAACCATTGATATAAAAGACATAAAGTCTAATGTGAAAGTTTCTTTGATTTCAGACTCATATAATGAAGATGGATCCTAGCCATAAGACTCTAACATTGTCTCCTGTGGAGAAGGTAAGTGCTCACTTGGGTTGCTGTTCAAGAGAAATGGCATTTAGATGGTCAAACAGAGGTTGAGGAGCAAAAAAAAGTTTATTCATCAAATGGCTGCACTTTTTTAGACCTCTGCTCATGTTTTCTCTCTTTTCATTTCATTGACTTATTCTTCTCATTTGCTTTGCAGCTTTAAAGCTCATTCTGCTCTTGTGCAGCATGCTCTGCATGTTCATTAGTTTCTCTAACACTTTCCCTCTTTTTATCCTCTGCTTCCTGGGATAGAAGAATGTTAAGCTTGTGAAAGAGCATGGTAAGGTGAAGGGGAAGCAAAGAGATGACCCCGCCCTTTATAGAAAGAGGGCAGAGCTTTTAGCTCGAAAAGCTCTTCCGACTGAGTCACTTAAAAGTGGTAGCTCAGTAGTCGGAGACAGTCTTGGGGCAGGGACCCCCCACAAGAGCCCTAAGAGACATGGTAAGGATAAGGAAAATGTCCTTATAGCTTTGGAGGACAGAAGGCCTGCACATCACCAAGCTGCAGGAAGTTACACAAGAATGGAGAAGGACAGAAGCAGAGTTGGATCCAAATCTTTCCAGCTCAAACACAAACAGCTGATAAAGTCAAGGGATAGAGTTACCGGAAAAGACACAGAGAATAAAGTACAGATACTTGAGGAACATTCAAAGGTAGAGGCTGAAAGCAAGAAGGTTGTTCACAAGTCAAAAGAAAGGACAAAAACAAACCAAGAAGGTAAAGCAAAACCCAAAGGCCATCCATTGGAAGTCAGTAGTCAGTCTCAAAAGGTAATGCGAGAAGAAAAAGAAGTAAAAACTAAACCCATAATAGTTGTTGAACAATTTCTTGAACAGACCACACATAAAGACCAAGACCCAACAGGTAAGAAGATCTCAGAAGAGATTTTATCAAAAGCTCAGAAGAAGAAAGGTAAAACGAACACCGCTAGGTCAGAAACCAAAGGTTTTTTTCCACAGAGCAAAAAGATAGATTCGAAAAAAGACTCAAAAAGTAAAAAGACAGCAGAAGAGTTCTCTACTTCACAGCAGTCCTCTTGCCAAGAAGATATTTCTACAAAGAAGACTAAGAAACCAAAAGCAGAACAAAGCCCTTTGCTAGTAGAGGAGAAAAATAAGGCATCTAGTATTGTCTCAGAAGCTGACTTCAAATCTGAATCAGAGACAGAGCAATTGAAGAAAAATCCTCTCACCAAAGTGACATCTTTACTCCAAGATGTGGGAATGGGAAGTCCTGCTCATTTGCTCGGAGAGACAGCAGTCAGTCAGTTCCTTTCCCGGTCTACACCCCAAAAGATGCCAAAACCTCTTTCAAAACAGAGAACTCTGTCTGACGTTTCATCCCTGAGTGAGTCTTCTGAGGTTTCAGGACAAGAGGAGACAAGAGAGGTCAAGAAGACAGCCGTCACCATCAATGTTAAGGCAGAACCAGAAATGTCAGATGAGGACTTGGAAAGAACCAGAACTGAGTCCAAAACTGAGGCTTATTCTGAGGCGGGAACATACAGAAGTGAGGAGGAAGAAGGAGAGGAATCGGAAGAGGAAGAAAGTAAGGGATCAGTGAGCAGAAGGAATGAAAGTGAGGAAGTAGAAGACAGAGAAGAAGACAGCAAGGGATTGGTGAAGAGAAAGGAGGACAGTGAGGAAGTGGATGACCAAGAAGAGGAAAGTGAGGGATCGGTGAACATAAAGGAAGAGAGTGAGGGAGTGAATGACCAAGAAGAAGAAGAAAGTGAGGGATCGGTGAACATAAAGGAAGAGAGTGAGGAAGTGAATGACCAAGAAGAAGAAGAAAGTGAGGGTTCGGTGAACATAAAGGAAGAGAGTGAGGAAGTGGATGACGAAGAAGAAGAAAGTGAGGGATCGGTGAACATAAAGGAAGAGAGTGAGGGAGTGAATGACCAAGAAGAAGAAGAAAGTGAGGGTTCGGTGAACATAAAGGAAGAGAGTGAGGAAGTGGATGACCAAGAAGAGGAAAGTGAGAGCAAGACCCTTGCAAATGATGATGATTCTGAGGTTGATGATGATACCACAGTCAAAGCCTCTAGTGAGGATGAGGAAAGTGAGGAAGAGGAGGAGAAAAGAAAAAGTGAGGCAGTTGAGGATGTTGAGAGTGAAGCTGAGGAAGAGGAGAGTCATGGAATAGAAGATGAGGAAGAGGAAACAAGTGTGATAAGTAGAGACAGTGAAGAAGAGAGTGAAGAAGATGAGGTTGAAAGCAAAATGAGTGAAGAGGAAGAGAGTGGAGAAGAATCAGAGGGAAAGACAGAGAGCAGAAGTGACAAATCAGAGGAAGAGTCCGATGAAGAAGACGAGGAAGAGGAAACCGTGGAGAAAGATAGTGAGAATGAGGAAGAAAGTGAAGTGGAAGTTGGGGCAGAGGAGGATGAAGACGGTGAAAAAACTAGTGAAGAAGAGGAGGAAGATTCAGAAAAACAGGAGAGTGAGACTGAAGATGATGAGAATGAAGGGGAGAGTGAAAACGAAGGAGAGAAAGAGGAAAGTGAGGAGAGTGAGGGAGGTCAAGAGGATGAGGAGGGTGAAAGTGGTGAAGATGAAGCAATGAATGAGAATGATGAAGAAGAGAATGAAGAGGAAGAAGATAAGGAGGGTAAAGAGGAAGAAGAAGAAAATAATGAAGAGGAAGAAGAACAGGAGGGTAAAGAGGAAGAAGAAGAAAATAATGAAGAGGAAGAACGTGAAGAGGAAGAGGAAGCAGAGGAGGAAGAGTCTGAAGGAAGAGAAGATACAGAAGAAGCAGAGGATGAGGAGGGAGAAGAGGAGAACAAACAAGAAGAAGAAGAAGAAGAGAAATGCGAGGAAGGGGAAAAAGAGAAGGCCAAAAGAAGACGTGACAAAGCGGTTGACTCCACCAAACCAAAGTCAAGCGTGAAAACTTCAAAACAGCAATCAAAAGCAAAACGGGCCCGAGCAGAAACCGATCAGTCAGATGATGAGTCCCATGAGTCTAAGCAGTTTTGGGATGATGTTCTACCTCAATACCTCAATCTAAAATAATTCAGCAACCTGAACCCATGTCTTTTTTCTTTGGAGTTAATGAGCTTGCTGTTTCATATATTTGCCTTCAGTGGTCTTTTTTGCTTTTTCTTGTCATGTTTTTTCCCACCGTAATTGTTCCTGCAACTTCACTCATGCCAGTCTCACTAAATATATCGCTTCACACTTTTCATTCAGTTTTATTTTATTTTATCAAACTGCTTTCAGAAGTTATTATATGGCCGAGCAATAGTGAAGAACTCATGATGTGCCTTAGGATTTATCCAATGGACAGCCATGTTTTTTTACTAACAAATGTGCTTGACGAAAAAAATGCTATTAATAACATTCAATTCTTAAAAATACAGAATTATGTACCAATCTTTTGCCTTCATATCAATTGCCTAACCATATTAAAATGGCAGCTCTTTATCTTTTTGACTGGAAAAAAATAATAGGAAGAATTGAGCCCAAGGATTAGTCATTAGATAGGTAGCATTTAGTTAAAATGTTGCATGTGTTCTCTGAACTATTTTTTTTTTTACAAATAATAACCAATAAAACTTTTCATTTACTTCAACTATTTGCTTCTGTTTTTAAGTTAATACCTATGCGTTCTTTCATATTTATTTATTATATTTCTTTTTATTCTTAATTTTTTATATATTTTTTTTAACAAAAGCACAGATTATCCAGGAATTGTATAAAGATAAAATTCTGTGTGGATTAAATGAAACAAAATACATACTACATGACTTTTTAGTGAAAGCTATCATGCAATACCTGAGCATTTCAGAATGTATTTCTAAAATAAAATTATTAATAATATAAATATAGAAAGCCATTTAAGACATCGCCAACTTGCAAAACCATTGTAATCAGGCAGAGTACTGAAAATTCTTCATCGAACAGGTGAGGCTGCCCTCTTTATATACTATCTCTGTAGAGGTGTTCCTCCTAAATAGATCCCTAGTTCATGTACCTTCTCACAGTACTTGTGTGTTTGTGTTTATATATATATATATATATATATATAGTTTTAATTTTACAAAGACTACTCGACATGCATTAACCCTTTCCTGCCATTCTAGTGCCTTTAACCCTCTTTTCGTGTTTCACAGTTGTCTGTTTAGTCACTGACTGTGTCGTTTCTTTTTTTTTTTGCATGTCCACTATCCATTTCTCCAGCTCCGGACAGAGGAGATAAATGGAAAGGTAGAGGGAGAAGATGATGAGGAAGAATATTTAAATGACGAAGAGAATGATGAGGAAGATGAAGAAGAAGATGATGAAGAGCATCCAGAGGAAAAAGAAGAGTGTGAGGAGAAGGAAGATAATCTAGATGAGAAAAGAAAAGAAACAGAGGAACAGGAGCAAAGCATTAGAGAGCCAGACATACAGGTGCCCCGAAACCCTTCATTCATACAATTTAGACTAATTTTGCATGAACATAATTTAGCATCACATCAGTAAACAACCGCAGCTTTGATTTGTTTGTGTGATGTCCTTTTCTTACTCCTACAGGAAAAGCAGATTATAAAAGAAGCATCTGTCCCAGATGGACTGAAGAAAGGTCAGTGTTTTTTTACTTTTAAGCATCTGTTTTCTATTTTCACTTTTCCTATACAGTCCCTTAGAAAACCAAAATGGGTTTTGTGGTTTTTAGTCTGTTTGTTAGTTTTGAGGTCATCTACTGTATATAGAGAAGTTTATTTTCACCACAGAACCTTTTCTTCCCGAAAATCTGAGATTCTCACATATCACATATCTCATGATAGGACTGTTATTAATGCATCTTTTTAAGAAACTAGTTAGATGTAAACTGAGAAACTTAAGACAAAAAGTGAGAATTGCTAGTTTATAATTATAAACAGATAAGATCAGCCAGTAAACTTTTTATATTACATTACAATCTATATATCTGTCTCTGTTTTATTGTTGAATTCTGAAGATTCTGATCCTGCTACTCTTATGAAAGAGAAAACACAGTCAGAGAAGAATGGGGTTACAGAAGACAAGCCAAAGACTCTTTTTGGCTCCAGGAACAGGGTATTTAACCACTTTTAATCTTTATAATATACCCAGAATCGTGCGTAACACCTTAGCAACCAGCTGATATTGTCCATATTTTGACCTCTTTCCTACTTGACTTTTTTAGCTTTCCCTTTTCAAGAAAGCTCCCACCAAAAGAAATCAGGCAGAGATCTCCACATCAGACAAACCAGCAGCTGATGGTCCCCTTCGTATCCCAGAGACTCGAGAGCCACGGAGTTCTAGCAGCGAAGCGCAGACCACAGCATCCAGTCGATCACATTCAGCCACTTGCAATCTGCTTTGACACCTGGTTTGAAACCATCTTCTGATTTAGAATTAGCAGAATCAGCAGCTTAACAAAGCATCATCCTGTTGGTGTCGGTGGTGTTAATGGTACTGTGCCTTGTGCTGCAAAGCAGACCTCACAAAATAACTACGTTTGGGAGACTGATTCAAGTATAGCTGTGAGCCATAATGGTTGGGTTTTGGTACTACATTGTATAATGTTTTTCCCGTTATACGTTTGCGGTGTCTGATTTGTACTTTTTAGGAAAAACACTCTCAAAGTCATTACTTGGGAATAAATTTACCTATATGTGCAGTATATCTAGAAATACAATTATGTATGTGTGTATGTTTTTATACCTATTTATTCAAATTTGTTGAAAGACTCAAAGCACCCAAGCACTTTATATATTATACAAATTGTTTTATTTTGTGATTGTTTTTTGTCAATGGCATTTTTGTAAGAATCATCTCACATCCTTTGATACAAATAAAGGACAGCTCAAAATAGTACTTTTCTTGGCATAGATAGATATATAGATGGTATATAGACGTAGATAGATAGTAATGGTGAGTGGGAGGAGCGCCACTAGGTGGCAGCACTCAATCGTCATTGTGTTGTTAACGTCAGCCTTTAGTTGTCAGTGAGAGAACAGCTACACTGATCTGAACTGAGTTTGTTGTGTAGATTTGCGCTTTTAAAGCTAAAAAGATGGAGGAGTATCATTCTGGAGATGAAGTAGGTGTTATATAAGGCTTGATATGGTATAACTGGTTATTATCTGGCGAAAAAATTGATAAACCATAGAATGGGATTTAATGCTAGCTTGCTAACCGCTTTATCCGGACAGAAACAAAATATGACTTCATGAGCCACAAACGTACATATGTTCGCGTCTATACATCATTTACATATATAGAGATGATTGAAAGTTACATTTGATTTCTGTTTTACATGTATTTTATGTAAAAGGATCCAGGGTGTGGCCAAATCATAACGTCAACTTGAATCATAAAGCAAACTATGAATTTAATATAAACGTTTTTATATAAATGCATATTTTGAGATTTTTTTGACTTGCGACAATTGCGACAACTTACATGTTTTGATGTATTGGATGCGGGAGTTCCTGCATTTAACCTATTTGACAGCTTGTCTTTTAAAATCTTCCCTTTCAGGTGTCTTTCAGTCCAGATGATGCAAGTAATGTTGTAAAGGAGGTAAAATCCACTATAAAACTAAACTCAGACACGTTTAACATTAAAAAAAAAAAAATCATATATGAGCTGATGTGTCTGATCTCACTGAATGAATTGCTTTGTTGTTAGTCTCATGTCTAACTCATGCCTGCAGGATTAATGCTAGCCTATTTATTTGAGTGCAAGTCTGTTCCATTAACTCTGTCTGTGTGTTTTTATCGGTCAGTGCATTGAGGGTATTATTGGAGGTGTGGACTACAGCCAAAACAAAGTCAACCAGTGGACAGCCAGCATTGTCGAACACACTCTCACTCAGTTAGTCAAGCAGGGGAAGCCCTTCAAGTACATTGGTATGAGCTTTTCCATTTCAGTTCATCTTGAATGCATGTTTCTAATAGGTTATATATCTGACATATACAAGGCCGAAATTGCTGTTGCTGATTGTATATATTATGCATCAATTTCAGTCAACTGTGCTGTGATGCAGAAAAGCGGCGCAGGTCTACACACAGCCAACTCTTGTTACTGGGACACTACCACTGATGGTAAAGCTTTTAGTTCTTTATAACTGCTTTGTGTTTTCACAGCCACACCGACATATTGATCTTATAACTTAACTGATATTTTTTCTGAATAAAGTTTAAATAGATGCATTCCATATTAGTTGTATGTGGAACATGCAATATTGTGCTTGTATGAAAATTTAGTAATTATTATATTTTAAAATGTTCTATTTATTTTTTAAATATTTCATTATTTATATAGTTTTATTAAATTGTATTATTTTTCAATTTTATATCACTTAATTTGTTCAATTTTTATAAAAAAAAAAATATATATATATATATATATATGTACATACAGTACATATTCGGTGACTGAGAAAGCTCGGCATGCTGCAACTTCAGAAAACACATTTTCAATTTGAATGGTGAGCAGTTGTCAAATCAATGAAGTTATTAATTTGCAGGTATTTGTGCTATTTACAGTGCCTTGAGCTTTCTTGCCCACTGTATATATACTGTATAAATATGTAAATTAATATAACATTTATTTAAATTTTTATCAATTTTATATATTTATTTATATATTTATATATCCTGTGGCAGAATGACGCTTTCCAAAAGATACCTGTGGAATATTTATAAAATAAAGAGGGAGAAGAATTAAAACAATTTACCCAAACCACCCACAGGACTACAGTAGAACACAACTAAACTGCTTATAATCATCCCAGCTGTTCAAATGTATTCTATTTTATTTATTGCATGCATAATAAATAATAAATCTTTATATTAAATTGGATAAATTTTCTTTAAAAAAATAATTTTTAAATTAAAAAGTAATTAAATTAAAAGTAATTTCTCACATTAAATACATTTGATGTACATTTGATTTCATTCTAATTTGTGTGTGTGTTTCTTTTTAATTTCATTCTAATATGTGCATGTCTGTTTTTGCAGGAAGTTGCACAGTCAGGTGGGAGAACCGCACCATGTACTGTGTCGTCAGTGTGTTTGCAGTGGCTATAGCACTATGAACAGGAATCAGGGCTGAGACGGACACAGAAACAGACCGATGAAAACAACTTCTCTCTAACTATCACATCCTCTGCTTTAACACTGGCTTAAAACCATGTTCAGCTTATCTATAAAGTTTAAACTGTATTGTAAATGCTTGTGTACCACATTGTATGTTTATTTGACATTTTTTTTTGGGGGGGGGGGGCTTGCAAAGGTAATGTGCATTAAGTTGATGCTTAATTATTAAAATTGTCTGATTTGGGTTTATCATTTCAAAATACATCAGTGTATAGAAGTATGCTTATGTTTGTGAATGTTTTCAGGCATTATTTATATACCAAAGGCATTTTTCATCAACCAAATACAAATTATGAGGGGCAATTTACAAACAATGTTAAAGTTTATTTTTGGGAACTGAAACTAAATCTTTCTACTTTTTTAACATTTGAAATCAGCCAGCACACAATACATTTACTAACAAAAAATGATAAACAAAACTGAAGTCCATCTCTACAGCCCACATAGATTCAGGCACTGTAATACCATATTGAGTTTAGTATCCTACTTTGTTTTATAGTGGCATGCCTTGTATTAATGCATGATTTCCCCATATTGCTAAACTTAAAAGATTTTAAAAAATGTAACTTCCACTTAAGAAAGAGGAAGCAGGTTTGAAAAGCAGGATGGTTTCACAGTAAAATACAAAACTTCATAGTAACACTTTATTCTACATAGAAATCAATTGTGCATCATGCACAGCCGTGATATATCTAGACCAAGAAATACAACATGATAATGACGTAAACTTGCACTGCAACAAAAAAATATATATTTATATATATAAAATAAGAATAAAAACTACATTTTTGGACAAAATCTGTCAGTGCAGTTATACAAAATCTACTTCCACTCATAGTCTTTGAAAGCAAGTCTAAATGTCTTATCCTGTGGTTTAAGGATTTTTTATCATTTTAATTAGAAAACGGGTAAAAAGACTTACTAAGAAGTAATTTTTGCAGCATTTACATTGATTTACACACTTTGTGAAGCTCATCAGAAGTTTTCTTTGTTGAATATAAACTCAGTTCCAGATTCAGTGTGTGAATTACACTGTTTCCCCAGAGCTGTGGCTAAAGCCGTAGGACCACATAGAAAAACGCCTACTTTTGAACTGAAACAAGGAAGATAAAAAAAAACACAAGTTATTAATGCACATTAAACTTAGAAAGCCTGCTGTTATTCAGCACACTCTACATACCCTGGGTGTTGGGTAGCGATGGCACTGAACTCATTGTCCCAGTTGGGTTTACCATACCGAGTCTTCTGCTTAAGCCCGGTGATGGGATCTTCCTCCGCCTGGTACTGAACTCTAAGATGGGCCGCCTTTAACAACAGCAGTCACATTAATGAGTGTCAAAGTATTTTTGTATTTCAGGGAAGTTCAAAACAGTTCACTGTGTCTTGCCATAAAAAAAAGCAAGACGTTTCCCACCTCAGCATCTTTCCAGCGTGTCAGATAGATGTTGTAACTGAGGAAATCACTCATGTCTTTTTCAGTCATCTGCCTTTCCAAACTCTGCAGCAAGTCTGCAAACCATTCAAAAGCCTGCGTCTCCGGACACAGCCAATAGAAATAGATCTGCAGAGGTCAAGGGTCAGAACATTACATTGGTAACAAACAAAAGCCCTTGTTTTTTAAGGCACTAGTCAATTTTAAATACCTTTTTGCTCCTATAACTTGACTTCTTTCAGACTAGTGGAAAAAAAACAACTAAAATAATACACCTTTAAGTGTTTATTGTTTTACACATTATCTATATGCATCTGTAGAGTTGCGTTACATAGAGCAGAGTTACGATACTTAGTTATAATAACTGTTTCCTCTAAATGATTTGGTTTTTTATGCATACTAATCTTCACTTCAACTTCACTTTTATGCAGAGTAATGAAAAGAGATGTTCAAAATCCCCTGCGTAAAAACCTTTAACTCTACTATGTCAACAAAATAAAACAGTAAATTTCCATACTTCTGTTCTGGAAATGTCTTTCAAAGTTCAAAACGCTAAACTTAGTACCGTTCACCTTTTTGGTGAAGACGTTTTTGTTCTCCTGGACGTGTTTGTACCACACAGACTTTAGAACGGAAGCAAAAGGTGTCACGCCAATACCGGCGCCCACGAGCATCACAACTTCATAACGAAAGACATCCTCGCTGGCCGTCCCAAAAGGCCCATCCACAGCCACTCTACACAGAGAAAAAAGTATATTATTCGCTGCAAACTAGCAAACTGTACTAATACCTTTTAAATCGTTGCATTTTTTAGTTCTCTACTGTAGGAGGAAGAAATTGGGAAACACGTATGTAGAAATAGCAAGAAAAATTCACTCATGTTGAAATCAACATATTGCCACCTTCCCAAACAGAAACCTGGTCTACCAACACTTCTCTTTTCTCTCAACTGTGATTATATGCCCACATCCCCTTTTTTACACATGTATTTTCCCATTTTAAAAGTGAGACTTAACAGTACTATTAAAAGCACTACATCTGTGCTGTTCAAGATATAAACCTGACAAATATTTTTTCATTATTTATTCAGCCAAACCTCTATGATTTTTACTTTAAAGGTGATATATCATTAAAATCTGACTTTCTCCATGTTAAAGTGCTATAATGGCTCCCCAGTGAGTCTAGCAACACGAAAGGCATAATGAATTTTTTTTTCTTTTTTTGATAAAGACATGAGATTATAGCAACTCAGCCTATTAATAATAATATTATATTATAATAATTATATTATATTATAATAACTGCCACTTAACTTTAAGCAACAATAGATGTACCAGTTCTAATGCAATAGTGAAAGTTCAAGCAAAGTTATGCTTACTGTTCTGTTCAATTTCTAGCCTCAGATAAGAAGACAGCGGTGGATTTATTGATTTAATTATTGTATATTATGCTGTTGCCACATCTAATAGAAAATAAAGAGATTTCTTTCCCAGCTGTTTGCCTTTGGAGACATAACCGACTGTTTTTTTAACTCATGTGTGTATTTACACATAAAATTTGTAACTTAGTACTTTTTGTGCATGTGCACTACTATAAGCACTAAAATGATATGGCTTTTAAACATATGAATTCAGCACAATAGACATGATAATCAACAACAAACAGACGTTTTTTTAGCAGAGTAACATTCTGAAAAAGCAAAGACTTTTGCTGCGTCCGAAATCGCTTACTTCCCTACTATATAGATCGCGAAAAACAGCATGCGAGGCGAGTAGTATGTCCGAATTCATAGCATTCGAAATTCAGTAGGCGAGAAGTACCCGG
>JAUCNO010001004.1:1587358-1600911 GCA_032353835.1 Enteromius viviparus
GCCTAGCCTCTGAAGGAAGTGACTTGGAAGGACCAGTCCTGCCAAGGAAGTATCCTTGACATTGAGAAACACCCTAATACCGCTCCGTGTCTCTCCTGGGAGCTCATCTTTAGAGACGATCGCAGGTGAAATACTAATAACATTAATACTTAATATAAACAAAGCAGGACGTATTGCACACCGCAACAACTTTCCAATATTTCAATAAAAGAAGTCTGTGCCACTTGGAAGTCTGTGCTTCCAAGTCAGAGAGCAACTGTCCATCAAAAGCGCATTAGCCAATCAGAGTAGATCGCTGTTAAGCCCGCCCCCACAAGAGGTTTCTGCCAAAACAGCAAACGAAAATCAGAATCCGTGATTCGCGAAAACGATTCTTTGAAAATCATTAACAAAGAATGAAGCATATCCGAAGAGCATGTTAAATTCGTGCGACTGAGTTCATTTTTTCATTTTAATTGTGTTTTTCTTCTTTTGCAGTGGCATTTTTTTGATTGTTTCTTGGAAAGTTACGTTCAGTTTTATAAAGGTACGTTCATTCTTATTGGCACAAAAGTAATTCCATAGAGGTGGTGGACAGTTCAGCGTTTGAGTCAGAGCAGGAACCTTCAGGTAAAGTTTATATAGGAGCCATCATTACGTTTGGTTGTGGTGTCATGTGACTATGGGAAAATATTGGGGAGTGTCATTAATTGGGATATTTAAAGCACCTGTAGGGAGTGAGCAAGCGGAAAGGTGGTGAGTGTGGGAGCACACATTTGTTTGTTGACCGTATGTTTGTCCATCAAGAAATTATTGTCTTAAAGCCAAATTGACCTGTGAATGCTTCAAGAAGTTCTATATGTGTTGAATATGATATGATATTTGATATGATGGATCAAATAAATGTCAAGATGCTAACGGAATGGATGAGACGTGTCACAAATTATTTCCACGCTTAGCTCCTGTGGCTTTGGTTAGCAGATTATGCCGCTAACGTACAGTTTAAACAAAACTAAACATGCAGGCAGCAGGCTATACTTTTTAAACAACATGTGCTTTTCATGATTTATAATATCAGTACTCTAAAAATACATAAAATGTAGATATTTCAACATGTGAATGTGTCTCTTATTATCTTTTTTTAAAAGCCAATTTTCTATTTGTCATTGGTTTGGTAGTGTAAATGGTGTATTCCTAGTGAGTTGTTAAGGATTATTTTTCTTTTCATTTATATTGCATCTGGTAGTCTACCTGTTACAATAATAGGGTTATGCTACAAGTTTATCAGTCCAGTAGATTGCATGAATAGGGTGGTGGTGACTGCAGCAGCAAGAGGTGGCCAGGGAGTGGAGTCAAATTCCCGGCCTGAATTATTGTCACAGTCCGCCACTAGGCACCGGGGTTTAGAATTTCGAATAGAGCGAATTTTCCACCTCGTATGAATAGGTCGTGAGACTATTGATCTATCTATGTAGTCTACTAACAAACAACACTAAGATTGAGGTAAATACTGAGGAAGAGAGTGTCTGCATACATTATAGCCCTGCCGTAACGACATGTATTGTTGAAGATTATCTCTGAGGAAACTAGTCAAATCCACCCTCTTCAATTGCGCTCTTTGAGAACTTTTTGAATGTGTCTCATTGTTCTTTGTCATTTCCTTTTCTCGTTTCATTTGAAAAGACTCCACAGAGGAAGAGATGCTCGCGGGGAAATGACGAATTGCTGCAGCCCTCGAGAGCACAGAAATTAGCGCGGCTGAATGTAAATTACTGCCATTGTAAATGATGACAGAGGCGAGGCGACACCCAGATAATATTTTTCTGCTGTTCAGCTGCAATAATAGAATCAGAGGTATTGTTTCATTTGTACTTAAAGCTTTAGAGAGTAAGACAGAGTAAGTTCAGCGGTTCAGTGATGCCGAGTAGCTGTTTATTCAGTTCAATTCACCTCACTCAGTGCACTTAATATGCGTTGCATCTCTTCCTTGCTTTCTTTTTTCGACATTTTTGAATGAAACCATTCAACCATGATCCATTTCAACTGTGTTAGTATAATTCTGAAGTGAAACTAAAGAAAGAACAGACAGTATTCAAGGGTTTACAGTAGGATTGAGTGTCTCTTCCAAACGAAAAGCAACTTTCCTTGAAAATTTCAGCTACAAGCCTAGCGTATCAGCACCACCTGGCGGTATATTCCCAAGTCTTTACTAGTCCCTTATTTCATGCACATTAGATTGTGCAAGTTGAGGCATCAGTATATAGACTGTATATATCAGTATATAAAACACTAGCATACAGATGACCATAACAAACATGGACAAAAGTAATACAAAGTGTGAAGACATCCAAAATAGTGCATACTTTATATATTTTGATATGACATACAGAACATTGTGAGATTTATCAAACTGCCAACAAGCATATTAATACATATTTTGCCAAAATGTGTTAATTCAGTAAATGCGGACATTGAAGAGTTCATAAAATATATTTGCAATGGCTTTTACAAATTACTGTTAATTAAAATGAAATGCCTGACTCTAATCTTAAAAAGACTGCTAAAAAATAGCTAAATGCATAATAAAACATAATATGATGTAAATTGATGGAAGTAGAAATGTAGTGAGCTTAAGTGTCTCCTTTTTAAAATATCTTTCATACTTAACGTCATGAAATCAAATGCCATCAAATCATGTTTAAGTTCAGTCAATTGTTACAAAAATCATAAGCAATTACTGTCAATGTAGATAATACACAAGGCACAAGTTAATTATATCTGAGGAGTAAAAAGGCATTTTTCTCCAGAACATGGCAGGCATGTCATAAAACTAAACTTTAAATGAAAAAGACGAGGATGTTATGATGCAAGACAGTCATCATAGCTCATAAACCTCTCAAAAGAAATTTAAGTGGTTTAATTTATTGCATATTTCGAGAACACGGCGGAGGCTTTAATAAAGCAAGATGATTTAAGCTGGGCAGATGATTACACAGCCTCAGCACTTTAGGATGAGCAAAAAGTTTGGTTTAGAGCTTGTTGTGTTGCTCCAGGCTCATCATGCATTAGCTTCTGATCCCCTGTCTGACAGAAACATATGAGGCTTGAGCATACATTAAATATCAAATACATCTCTCAGATCAATACATCAAAGCAGGGCCCGCGGTCAAGACACAGAAAGGGCTTCAGCCTTCAGAAAAAGCTCTGTGCCACTGAATTTGAAGCAAAAGAAGTGACAAACGTGCTGAATAATCACTATGAATGGTGTGAGTATAACTAGTATCATCTTTATAAACATGCAAGTACATATATTTATTGAAACAATTTAAAAGTATTTGTTTGGTTTTGGTTGCAGAGTGTTAAGACACAAGAACATCTGTTGGTGTGAGAACAAAGAAAACTTGCTGGCTACTTTCTGCCATGGAAAAACAAAGTTTAAGCAAGTAAGACACTTTTACGACTAAGGCCAGATCATTTGCGGTCCAGATTTTGTTTGGCCTCCATTCGTACTTTAAGCACCAAAGATGTCAAAATTGACCATCCTTTGACTCCCCCTCTACTTGCGGCCTAAAGTCTCCGCCAGCTTCTTAAGTCTCTTCTTCAGCTCCAGAGGAAACTTCTCGTAACATTTCTTACATACCGGCTTCATGTCAAATTCCACAAACTTGTTCCTGAAACACAAATTTAGCTTTTAGTCATGCGATTTTTTTTTTAAATCACATTCAGGCCAGCCTACATGTATGCATCCCATTGCATCTAAAACTATCAAAAATTTATTTTTGTAATAAAATGAAGCTGAAATAAAATACATTTTGTTGAAAATTTTTCCAAAATAATAAAATAAGAACAAAACACTGCTCTGGAAGCTAACTGTAACGAAATAAATTTAAGTTCAAGTACTTAAATTACTAAAACTAAAATTTAAATAAAATACAGCTAAATATAAATATTAAAAAATAAAATTGACAAAAGAACAAAATAAATAAAATTTACTAAAACTAATATTAATACTGAATTTTTTTTATATTATAATAAAAAAAGTAAACCGTAAATAATTTAATAAATTATTTTATCAATACTTGATAAACATTTTAAAGACAGTATTGTGCATTAATTAGGTCCATGAGTGACCAAAAAAATGGGGGGAAAAACTCAATATAAAATATATTGAAATATTTAAAAAAATATATGATAATGCTAAAATGACAAATGAATACTTGTAAATTGAAATGCATCTATATTACAAATCTTGCTGGTAACAATAACCAGATTATTATTTTGATGTTATGGCCAATTTTGACATTTTAATAACTAAATTAAGAGTTTTAAAATTTGCTACAATTGAATTTAAGCATGACAACAATCCAAAACACTATATTAACTTTGAAAAGTATTATTAAATTACTAGCGTTTCCTCTAAAATGGGGGCCAAATGGATGAAAAAAAAAAATTAAAAACAGGGAAAAAAGCATGCATAATTAAATATCCAAGAATAATAAAAATACTGCGAAAAGTTGCTGAAAAAGGCAAATAAAATAAATTAACGATGAGACGAAGGACACTAACCAATGATAATGAACGAGTGAAGCAGATGAGCATGAGAGAAAGGAGAGAAAAGGGTTACAGACAGACGGCGATGACTTTCTTTCGCCGTTCACGAGAGTCACGTTCACGTTTTGCTAAACGACGCTTCAGCTCTTCCGGCAGACGTTCGTAACAGTGTTTACACACCGGCTTTAGGTCCACCTCCACAAACCTGTCCCTGCAGGGCCACCGTCAGGGACAATGAGGAAGGAAAGAGGAGAAACCAGCGAAAGGGAAATTGGATAGAAAATTGGAAGAGGAATGAGTTTAAAGTGGAAAAGAGAAAGAGAGATGGAATGTGGTAGCATTTTGAGAGCGAAGGGGAATCGAATGGGACAGAAACAGAGAATAAAAGAGTTAGCTGGAGAGAAAGGTTAGTAATGATCCAAAGAAGTACATCACAGCAGCCGAGAGAGACAATTTAAAGGCACTTCTGTACAAATTTAAACACAGCTACCGAACAATCGCTAAGAGAAATAGGAAAGAGGACAGATTGTGATATGGGATGAGTACGTGTGTGTAAAATCACTTACTTGAGGGTGAGCTTGGTGTTACAGGTCGAGCAGGAGAAGCAATTCACACACCAAGCCTTGTTCAGAGCCGACACCACTGAGGAAAAACAGCAGCACCTCTAGATGTAACAACTGCACATCAAAGCTTTCTTTTTTTGTAATTATTATACATTGAAGCTTTAGAGGTTGAGGACTCAATGTTAATATCATGTTCAATTAAAGAGCAATTACCATCTCCTTCGATCACACGGTTGCAATGATAACAAACATCACCAAAGAGCTGCACAACACAGAACAGATGCTTTAGTCTCACATTAAACACTTTCATTATCCAAAACACAACAGCCTTTTCAGATCAAAAGGGGTTTTGAAAGAAAAGCCAACCTGATTGTAGTGAGTCTCACAGTAAGCAAGACCTTTTCTCTCGTAATGACGGTGGCCCAGGAAAGGCTTCTCGCACTTGGCACAGACGAAATGCTGTGGAAACGCACAAACACCAGCTGTGAGCATGCCCTTTAAATATACACTACCATTCAAAGGTTTGGGAGCCGTTAGGTCTTCTCAAACCATTTTGAAAGAAGTCTCTCACGCTCACCAAAGCTGCATTTATTTGAGCACAGTAAGACAGTAGTTTTGTTAGCATCGTTATTTCATGATCCTTCAGAAATCATTCTAATACAGTGTGCCGATTTGCTGCTCAAGAAGTACTTTGTGTGTACGCCTGGATAGGTTAAACGCAGAGCACAAACTCCTAGAATGAGAAACCATACCTGGCCACATGTCATGTCCTTTCCTTAACTGCCTAACTAAATCATTTAAAACAAAATTTGTGAGACTTTTTTTTTTGTGCTTTAAACAAAGTTTTATTAGAAAAATTATAAATGCCTTTACTTTCCCTTCTGATCAGTTTAGTGAATCTTTATTGAATAAAAGTGTTAATTTTTTAAAAGCCATATCATCCAGTCACAACACAAATAAAAAAAGACTGGGATAATATTGTTTTGTTCAATATTAATTAAATATTACTCAATTAAGTATAGGACTGTCACAATATTAACATTTTAGGAGTCAAAAGCATTACAGAAGCACAGAAAAAAAACACTCCTTTTAAAAAAACAATTAAATATCAATAAAATCTTAACTAAATAAATATGCAGAATGATTTTTTTTTCAAACATTCTTGTGCACAGTCAGTAAAATAACACATAAATTGCAAGTAAGAATGAAACACAAAAAATATATATAATTTAATTATTTATAAATGAATAATGTGCTTGAAGTTTGGCATTTCATCACTGAAGTATTGAAGTAAACAAGTGTAATATGACTAATAAAACAAATTACATGGCATAGTTTCTTTTCACTGCATGATTATTATATAAAACATTAATACGGATCTGATGCAATTTGACTGCAGAGAGCTTAACTGAAGAGCTAAAGTTATCCAGGTGAGAGCAATTTCTTTTATATTATTATTTGATTACTATTACAAACACAATACACTGTGGCAGGTCTATTTTACTGCAAGGCCTCGAACAGAAGCGATACCTAAGTCCAACATAGAGGATTGTGTTTGCATTGATATCTTGCCAAGGCAGCAATTTTGGCCAATAAACATTTTTTTGTATCACACATTTTCAGAAAATCATGCACACTGTACTAGAACAGTCACTGCATTGAATAAAAAAAAAAAAAAAAAAATCTAAACAAAAAGGCACAAACCTCGACATGCCACTGTTTGCCCATGGCATTGACCACACGACCCTCAATGGGACGTCTGCAGGCTCCGCAGATCGGCACGCCCATCTTATCATGGCAGGGGAGGCAGTAGAGTTCCCCTTTCAGTTCGCGGGCATCGGTGGTCAGCTCCTTACTGTAAAACACCCAGGCTCAAATTTACACCACTTTCAGTAAATGGACACAGCAGATGGAGTGATTTAGTGTCAGACTGACCCGCAGTTACTGCAGTTGAAGTGGTCGGGATGGTAGGGGTCGTTTTTGAAAATGAGGGGCTGTTCCTCGATGATGGCGTGACACTTCTGACAAATGTACTTCCCGAGGCCCCGAGCTTTCTCGCGGTTATGGCACGGACGGCAAAGATGGCTGAGAAAAGCAGACATGTGCATCAGCCAATAAGAATGGTCAAATGGGGATTTGATTCCATATGCTAACAGTTGAGCTAAAGAGCATCTCAAAAAGATGATTCTTGTTGTTAGGATTAAAAACTTGTGTTTAAGAATCAGAATTGCTTAAGATAATTTATTAAATGAATGCCTGGCAGTCGCATGTTTACCGTCGCCCCACATCGGCTGTAAACTCACCGGCCGGCATTCTTGACGAATCCAACATCGGCGAGTACGGCTTGGCAGATATCACAGCAGAAACATTCAGGGTGCCAGCTGTTATTCATGGCCTTAATCACACGCCCAATTATAAATTCTCCTGTGGGAATATGAGGGACACAATTCACAATTAGCATAGTCAACAACATCACCTGTTCCTATGTTTGTGTGTGTGCGCGTCTCGTACCGCACTGGTGACAACAGGGAGCAAACAACATCTGGAAATCATGCTCACAGTATTTCCTTCCCTCAAACTATGGACAGAAGGGAGAAAAATCAAACATAACATCAGCTCCAATGGGAATACATATCAAAGTCAATCAAATGCAGAATATTTGCAACCTGCAGACAAAATATTATGAATATTTATAGGAATATATATAGGTTTTTGCTACAAAAAAAACATTACAAGACAAATCTAAGGGGGCAGGGTCTTCCTTTAATTTACTAAATGTATGTGTTAAACCCCTTTAAACCGCTAGGCTTCATGATTAAATGCTGCATGACAGGTTTAATGCAAGTACCTCATAAAAGAGCCCTTCAGGAAACTGCTGGAAACACTGTGCGCAGACGAAGCACTGTTCGTGATACAGCTCGCCGTTGCTGTTGACGATCTTCTCTGCTGGGGCAAATCCGCTTTTACACCGTTCACACGAGGCATTTGCCAGGGCATTGGCCATGTTGCTGTTAGAAATAGATCAATGTCAGGACTCAAGAGAAATGAACAGCAGTGACCATGAGCCTATAGATCTAACACAGCATTACGAATATAAGAAGAATTTATTTGTGAATATTTGCTTTTATTCAAGAATGCAATATGTTTGTGTTTAACACCATTCCAGCTTCTGTAAGAAATATGACTGAATTATATCATGTTATATAGAGAGTTCAAGGATGCAATCATTTACAGTAATTTTTTCTTTATTCTTTCTATTCATCACTAAATCATGAAAAAGAAAATATTAAGCATCACAACTAATAATATTTTTCATGTTTCATGTATTTATCATGTGAGAGTGGAGTAATAATGCTAAAAACGTAGCATTACAATCATAAGAGTAAACTATTTAAAATATATACAAATAGAAAAACCTTTTTTTTGTAACAATCTGACAATATTAGTAATTTTACAGCATTTTTTTTAAAATAAATGCCGATTTGGCGAGTAAAGAGACTTTCTCAAAAACCCTTTTAAAATCATACCAACCCAAATTTTGAATGGAAGTATATATGTTTGACATTTTAGGTGAAAATATGAATTAGGGCTGTCAAGAAAAAAATACATTTCCAATATTGTGGAAAAGATTACGTCAATGCGAAGAATATGCTGTTTATGTCCAAATTAAAAATTAGGCAAAGCCATTCACACAGAACTCTTATTTTGCCCATTTTCTAGAGAGACATTTATCACCATTTCGCTCACATCTCACAGAGCCACGATTAGAAAGCCATCTAAAACTTAATCTTAAAAAAAAATAAGTTTGCTTTTATGACATTTTAGGTCTTTTATTATAGTCAAAATGCCTTTTTACAGAATTATATATTGGCTAGATATATTTATCAGAGGATAACTGCAGAACTAAACTGAACTGAGCCAATTTTTAAAGGGACAGTTCATCTAAATTGAATTCTGAATAAATAGTGTCTAAAAAAAACAAATTTAATTATTTCACCTACGCATGCGTTTCAATGAATATTATTAAACTGAACTGATATCAGTATCATAATGGCATTTGTTATCTTGCTCCTGGAAGTGATTCAAGCTGATGTTTTTCTACTCAAAAATCCTATGTAGCCTCTCTGGTACTTTGCAAGATATTAAATTTCTCCATTAATGAGTGACCGGGCAATACTGCAATGTTTACATCACACAAACAGAATTAGTCTGCCGTAGTCTGTGGTTACACTACCAGACGTGATCTCAAATGACTCAGTGCTTCCCTGCACAGACGTTTCTCTTTGACATCACAGTCTTTACAACTTCCCCTCATTTCCTTCACCGCTGTCATGGCGTTAAAGCAGATTGATGATTCTAAGGCCACATTCCCTATATGGTGAAGTTGAGCAGAGGAGATCTGCTTGTGTATTAACACACTGCAGATCTATAAATAGATCAACTGTGTTTTAAAGAGATGGAGGCTGTTGCATGTCAGTTTTTATTACATGCAAGAGCTCACAGAGCAACGGTGGAGGTCTCACACCGCTGTGTGAGGAACTGGGAGCTGTGCTATCTGTGTGTGTCTGTGTGCTGAAGGTTTGCTAATGTCTGAAGAATACACAGTGGGGTATAAACGCACAGGAGCACGACGCGCAGCGATAGAGAAGCTTTTTTATTGACTATAAGCAGGTTTCATGGCACAAGACGGCACTACAGATTAATGTGTGTTTTCCCACATACTCTTACCAAGGCATAATTTGATTGTATGTAAAACAGTAATATTTTTAAATACTACTGCAATTAAATTATAACATTTTAAATAACTGCTTTCTATTTGAATATAGTTTAAAATGTCATGTATTCCTGTGATGGCATGAATCAGTCTTCAGTGTCACACGATCCCTCATCATTAATCATCATCAGTAGAGCAGCATTTAAACATTATGAATGTCTTTACTATCACATTTAATCGTTTTCATTCATCCTTACAAAATAAAAGTATTAGTTTATTTCCAAATAAATACATTTTCACTGATCCTTTTATTTTCCCAACATTTGAGTATATTTTGCAAACTATATTTCCGACATGATAATTGTGAGCTTAACATCTCAGGAAGCAGATTATATCCATGTTTCCCCAGAGGACCAGGCAGTCTGTGCTCAGGAATGTCTCCCAACAGCACAGACTACACAAAACAACCAAGAATCAAGGTTTCACATGGAAGAAGAGCACAGTTATACAGACACCCTGTGAAATTTATTATCACAATCATGTTAAAATGAATAATAATAATGCATTGAATTAGCTTACAACGCTTTATACATAACTAACGTTACAGTGTGACAGGACTTATCTAAACACTTGTGGTGTGTTGTATGTCAGTGTGTGTGTGTGTGTGTGTCCCAGGAAAACTCCACTAGGGAGGCTAATTAGCTTAGCATCCGCCCTAATCTAGAAATCCTTTACATGTCATAGTTTTCCCTCTATAATAAACACAGATTTAACACAAATCGTTTAACAATAAACAAACAGAGAGGGTGGAAAAAAAGAAAGAGAAAAATAAATAAAAAGTTAAGTAATAGAACTGCAGATATCCGAAGCATCTCCGGTAAGACATTTCTCAGTAATATATCAAATAAAATAAAAAACAGTTGAACATTGTACCTGCCCGTCATCTCTGACACCCCCAGCATCCCCTTCAGCACAGCTTGTCCTGAGAGGCGATTCAGATTTTATTCTACAACATAAGACGCCCCTCGGATCTGTTGCTTTTCTACTTTTTTCCTTCTCTCTGAGACAAAGATGTTTTCGAAAAACAGACCGTCCACTCTGCTCGCTCAGCGGGTAAGGTCACGTGTTGCTCGGCTGGACATTTGATTGGTTACATGAATCTGCTCCACAGCTATGCAGAACCTTCGGGCTTTACTGCCACGATTAATCGCATCCAAAATAAAAGTTTTTGTTTACATAATTTATGCGCGTATACTGTGTATATTTTTATGTATAAATAAATACACACCCATGTTTTTATATGCGGTATGTTTATATACAAATATACAATATACATTAATTTAAATACCTGTAAATATTTTCATAATATATACTGTATGTGTGTGTGTTTATCAATATAATAAATATACATCACACACATACATTACGTAAACAAAAACCTTTATTTTGCATAATATATTTTTTGTTTTAATTAGTCTAGTTAAATTCGTAATTAAAATGACAAATAATAAATATCAGAAATTAATAAGTACTTTACTTTTTTATATTTTCTATAACACATGCCATAGTTATTTAAGATTTTGCTAAATGACTACAGTAAATAAATGTAAAGCACAGACTTTTGTACAAAACTTACAAACAGTTGTTTTGACATAATAGTACTGCACAAGCACTGGTTAATGAGCCCTCTTGTGGTCGTTTGTAGTGAAAACGACGGAACAGAGTGGACAGGCTAGAGTCCACAATAGTCATGACGAATACGCTTCCTCTGACGTCAGCACCGTTTTACCCACTTCTATCAAATAGAGACTTATATGGAATTGATTCGCGACAGCGCAAAATACATTCATTTAAAGAAAAATACTTCGGTAAACTTCTTTTGTCTCACTAGATTTGGAAAAGAGTTGTAGTTTGTAAAATACGCACAACATGCATTGTGAGAAGTTACGTTTTAAAACTGTGTTGCAGCTTGCGTTGCATATCCACCACACGAGTGCGCTGTTGCAAAAGAATGAAGACGAAAAGAACTTGCACACAGTAAATGTTAGGAAACAAAAGGTCCCCGTTGTTTTTGCTTAGGACACCCGTGTGAAATGTAGGTAAATCGAAAATCCAAGAAATTATGTTTGTGTAAGAAGGTGATTTATGATGACATTTTCAGTGTCCCCGTAATTCAAAAAGCTTAAAGCTTTTTTTTACTTAAAAATGCAGTTTCCTGTAAGGGGTAGGTTTAGGTGTAGGGCAATACCACATACAGTCTGTACAGTATAAACACCATTACACCTATGGATTGTCCCCGTAAATCACAAAAACCAACACGTGGGTGGGTGTGGGTGTGTGCATATATATATATATATATAAATCACATCAACAACAACAGTGACTGCAATATATGAAGCAATTCTTATTTTGAATGGAAATTTATATAGGCTGTCATTTAAACACGCACACACACATTATTATTGTTGTAAATGTGATTTTTTTAATATATATTTTTAATTTAATTTTTATTTTTTTTTATTATTAATTCAAATTAAAATAAGTTAGCCTGTTATAGCCTGTAATGTACGTCCAGTTTTTTTTACAAAGCTATTTAACATGAATTTTGCCATCAATTGCATTTTTATCAACAGTCTGTCAAGTTGTTAAACAGCAGAAACAGCAGTTGATGGACTACTGAGAGAGAGAGAGAGAGAGAGAGAGAGAGAGAGATAGTCACTGTTGTTAATGTGCCCTTATAAAGAGCATCCGTGTTGGTTTCTAAGCTATAATCTTGTACTTTTCATTTTGTCATATTTTATTGTAATTTTTTGGCCTTAGGGTTCTGCCCTTTAGTCTGATGTCATCACCTCCTGAGTGTCGTTGTCATGGATACAGATATATGCGCAGAGGTTCATCTGAAGTTCTGGGTAAGAGAAATGCACGATTCCCTGATTAACATTCAGAGTTACGTAAAGACGGTATAATCACCAGCAGGCCTGATCAAGCATGGTGCGGTGATGTAAGATAAACAGATTCATGATGCTCTTCATCTTAAGGTCATCACTGCTTTAGATGAGTGTTGAGAGAGCATTCATCAACTGGAACTTACAGACTAAAGTTAGATGGCAAGCGCATATTCATAAGCACAAGCACACAGTCGCTTTCATGGATTCTTGGAATGTCAGTCCTTCTGAGATTTGATTGAAATAAGCAACTGTGTTTCGCGTATTTCAGCATGTGCATGATAAACTCCCACAGATGGGGTTTACACTTCACATGGCAGAGACAGAGATGCTTGTGGTACAGAATATAGATATCAATCAAAATCTATTCAAGAGCAAAATATATATCTGACATAACAAGGAACTTTGCTGCATTGATTACAGAATTTAAGAATCATCTTTAAGAGCATCTAATGTATTATATATTCATTTCCTATCCGCAATAATACAAAATAAAGATTAATGATTTTGCCATGTAAATGTAAAACCTGGTGTATGTTTTGTGTTAATATTTCATTGCATGGTGTAATTTGTTAAAACAAATATAAATCATACAAAAATGTTTAAAGAAAATTAAACTGAGCACGATTCATCACATAATTTGTGATAATAATCTCATAATCAAAGTGAACCACTGTCAGAGATATATTTACACCTACAGTACTCAGTGTCCAGAAAGAAAGGTAAGGTAGATAGATAGATAGATAGATAGATAGATAGATAGATAGATAGATAGATAGATAGATAGATAGATAGATAGAT
>JAUCNO010001004.1:1629455-1652535 GCA_032353835.1 Enteromius viviparus
CCCACACCATTACTGACCCACTGCCAAACCGGTCATGCTGGAGGATGTTGCAGGCAGCAGAACGTTCTCCACGGCGTATCCAGACTCTGTAACGCCTGTCACATGTGAACCTGCTTTTATCTGTGAAGAGCAAAGGGCTCCAGTGGAGAATTCGCCAATTTGGGTGTTCTCTGGTAAATGACAAACATCCTGCACAGTGTTGGCCTGTAAGCACAACCACCACCTGTGGGCGTTGGGGCCTCATACCACCCTCATGGAGTCAGTTTCTGACCGTTTGAGCAGACACATTCACATTTGTGGTCTGATGTAGGACGTTTTTCAGGGCTCTGGCAGTGCTCCTCCTGCTCCTCCTCGCACAAAGGCAGATGTAGCGGCCCTGCTGCTGGGTTATTGCCCTCCTACAGCCTCCTCCATGTCTCCTGATATACTGGCCTGTCTCCTGGTAGCGCCTCCATGCTCTGGACACTACGCTGACAGACACAGCAAACATTCTTGCCACAGCTCGCATTGATGTGCCATCCTGGATGAGCTGCACTACCTGAGCCACTTGTGTGGGTCCGTCTCATGCTAACACTAGAGTGAAAGCACCACCAGCATCTAAAAGTGACCAAAACATCAGCCAGAAAGCAGAGGAACTGAGAAGTGGTCTGTGGTCACCACCTGCAGGACCACTCTTTTATTGTGGGTGTCTTGCTAATTTACTATAATTTCCACCTGTTGTCTATTTTATTTGTACAAAAGCTTGTAAAATTGATTGTCAATGGGTGTACATAATTTATTTATGCCACTCCAATCCAACAAGCCTCCTTTCTTTTTGAAGCACTCCATGAGGTGCTGGGAAATTTATACTCTACTGTTGCACATTTGTCCTATACAGCTCACATTATTTACAATCCTTTTCACAGACATTATTATCTTGCAATTCAGAAGACTAGTAGCTTGCCGTAGTAGCAGCCCTACGATGAGACTTGGAATTGCTAAATCCCTCGGTAAGTACTTGTCTTATTTACTTACCGAACCCCTATGAAGGATGTGGGGTGTGTGCCTGTGCGTGTTTATACAGACCTCCATATGTGTGGGAAGCTTTACTCCGCTTGAATAAAATGTGGTTTCAGCTGCGTCAGTGCAGCAGGGCACTACCAATCAGCCACAAACCTCTTCAATCAAAACCACCCCTCTTAAAATTCCTCCCATTCCTGCTTCTTAAGACGTAATAATGTTGAAATTAAATGGATTTGGAACGCTGGCACATGTGCGAGTGTTTATGTACAACAAATGCCATCATAGACAAACATAGAGTTGCGTGATCGGCCATTCGCATGTATAAACAGTGACATGAGCTACTGCATGGAATGGTTATCTATACACAAAAGACCCACACAGAAAAACATTTGCGACCCTGGAGGCACGCACGCATGCATGTAGTCACACAACTGCTTTGGCAAGCTTCCTCCATGTTCCACAGGGGCTCCGGACTGTCATAGCCATTCATCTGGCCTCTATCAGCGCCCAGCCTGACAACTTAATCTCACTCATTCATTCTCACAGATCAAAGCAGCATACTGCAATTTAAACCTATTACCCACGTTTAAAGACATTCGCATGTTGTGACTCTCTCCCTCTCTCTCTCTCTCTCTCATACACACACACACACACACACACAAAGACACAAATGTTTGCAAACAGACTTGCAACGACCGTCACAAGGCCACATTTATACAAAATTCACCTGTTTATTTGCTGTAAACAGGCTAATTGTTTTACGTGATTTTTTTGTCATCTTTGCAACTTTTGTCATAATTGTCCTATTTTTTGAGACAAAAGTTGCTTTATGTCTTTATGTTGCTTTATGTGTTTTCATCATTTTCTTAATTTTAAAATTTACATCATAAATTGTCCAAATTTTTTCACTTTTTATTTTTCTATTTTAGATTGTAAATTTTCAAAGGAAGTAACAAACCATAACAGAATGCAAACTAAAAACAGATCTATACAAAAAACTGGCCTCGCAATGTCAGTCATGTATTTAATTAATTGGCACAATTAACTGAGAACTACAAAAGCCAAAAAGACACAAAGCTAATCCTGTCTATTAAAGTTTCTCATTCAACCTCAATAAATACATATGTGAGATACACACAGATGTTCTGATGTGCCTAATTACCAAATGTGTGTTTTCCATTATACAGTACCAGCGCTGGATAAACAATCATCTAAAGTGCTTGAACATACTTTGATGCCAGATCCTCTTAGTGAACTTTAATAGGACGATTGGATGATTTAAATTGATACAATGATTATGGATTGTTTGTTAACATCTGTCATTTATGGCAGGGTTAACGCTCCCTGGGAAACAGCAATCTACGATTCACCTTTGACCTTTATACTGATGTTTGCATTCCACCCATTAAGCTTAACTTATTTTGTCCTGTATAATAAGTCCTACTTAATTTTATTATTTTATTGAATTTTAGGGGTTATACAGAGTGAAACGTTTCAGTTTTAAGTTGTAATGGCCAACTGATAGCAACAACAACAACCATAAACTAAGCCATGCTTTCCACATTAATTCTCAAACAGTGATAAAAAAAAAAAAATTCATAAAAAAGCTGTTACTTAAACGTTACATGCTTTTTTCATTTAATCAATGATATTCACACATTTGTAAATAAGAATGCTCATCTTGGAATTGAAACTCCCGGGAGAAATGCTCAACTGAAACATATTTAAAAAATACCGCAAGATTTAGAAAGACATATGGTTGACAATTTAAAGTGTGAGAACTATACAAAGTGTGCCAGATCTGGCCAACATACACAGTCTTTCTATAGGCAAGCTGAAATAAATAAATACTGTGCAAAGAGTTGCTTGCCATTCAAATTCCTTTCCTGTTGAGAAAGTCTTGTTCAACAATAAAGCGGCACAAGGTTTTGTGCAAATATTTTAATGAGCGGCTGAAAAGCTTTATTGAGTGCAGGCTGGTTAAAACCCAATTATTTTCCCAGCATTTTAAATGAACCACAGTTACCATCAACTCAATTAACTTTTGCATTTTTAGCTGAAACAAGCATTCAAGAATGAAAAAAATGTACAACTACAAATCAGACTAAACAGGCATCACAGAAAAAAAAAAATATATATAAACTATATATATATATATATATAATTAATATATATAATTAATATATATATAATTTTTTTCAAAACTTTTTTTTTTATGTGCAAAAAAATATTCATAATTTATCTAATTGTTTTTTTTTCCATAACATCTGATCAGGAATGCCAATTATATATATATTTTTTTTTATATATAAATTTTAATATATATTTTTAATATATTTTCTGTCTGTAAAAACTATTTATCTAACAATATATTTAAAAAAAAAAACATAACATCTGATCAGGAATGCCAACTATGTGTCATCTGTTTTATTTCTAGGTGGAAATGGCTGTTTCTAATTCCAGGCAAGACCATCTCTTCCTGTTTTTGGCATGCACTCAGTCAGTGGATATAAGGTGTGTTACGCTGATAGCCTAAGGCTCATCCAGTAGACCAGACATCCCCGACACGCTCACAAAATGCAACCTAGACACTAAAGTTGCTGTATTATCCCTCATTTGTAATGCCATGAGGAGACCATGGGAACAGCCAGAGGAACCCCACACAGTTAAACTTTTGAATTATGCAATGGCATCTGGTTATACAGTATTTGATATAAGCCAGCGACAACAGCAAAAGGATATTAGAATGAGGTTTCTTTGTCAGCTCAATATAAATTACTCATCAATAGGCTGCTGACGAAGATTAGCAGTATTTTTTACTATTTTTTCCCTAATTACAACAAAAACACACATATGGCACACACATACTATTTAATGTCGAATCCTGAATTATGATTTGATTCTGTCAAAAAGGTTGACGGCCTTTAAATCAAGCCCTTTTAAAAAGACAGATTCATTTATTTTTCACATCTGGAAGTAATAAATATTAATAGCTCACAGCTAATTCACCATCAACAGGATTAACGTGATCCCCAATAAAGATGGTTATTGCTCATGCAGTCTGCAGGGCGGCAGAGAGACCCACAGCCAGAATGATGTGAGGTTTGGAGATGAAGGTCTGCTCTCTGAGCTTTTTTATGACCTGGAGGGCAGCCAGCCGCTGTATGAGTGTCAGAGAGGAGAATGAAAGCATGAAGAGATATATGTAGGATATGAGAACGGGGGATGAAAAATTAATAAAGAGCAGATATATGTCAAAGACATGAAATTAAAGCTTAAGCAAAAGATAAGAGGAATAATGTCCAGCGAGTGTAGAAGCATAGGCTGACACTATGCAACAATCTTAAAAAAGTTAATGAAATGTTAGATTAAATTAAATTGTAAATCCATCTCTGCATCTGTTTTTCATTTTAGTTTGTACACATTAATACACACATTATTAAAACAATAAAATCTAAAAATTAAATACATTTTCATTTCAAAAGGGATAGTGTTTATGTATGTGTATTAGTTTAGGGAAAAAAAACCTAGATAAAATGCAAGAAGGCTTTCACATATTGTAAACAGCTTTTACGTGACTACAATAAAACTTTGCTTTGTAATGCTCTACCATAAAACCAAGACTTAATTTTTGCTTTTTGTGTAATGCATGTTGCTTTGAAATACATTCTTTCCCATCACATAGCAGGCAGGGCAAGTTGCTAAAGACACAAAAAAGCATTTGGCTTTGTCTATATTGTGTATGGTAATGGTGAACCTCTAAAGCAAACGTTCAACCAAAAACGAACTATTCTTTGGAAAATCTTTGGAAAATGTACTCACCCTCAGATGATCCAACAAGTAGTTGAGTTTGTTTTTTCATTGCAATTGCATTGATTTGTAGCAATGTATCATTACATCACTTGTGATGATGGGTGCCATTAAAATTGAATCAAGACAGAAATATGTACAAATTAAAAGGAGTCCAAAACTGTTGTGTTCTAAACACAAGTGGATGAGCATTATGGCCAAAAGCAGTGTTTTAAAGTAAAAACATCTTAATGATAGATGTGCTCATTATAAACGCACATCTTTCCCAACACATTCACAACAAGTTCACAAATGTCAATAGATTTATGTACACAATGTATGATTTCAACCCCGAGAAATATTTTTCAACGTGACATAGTGCTATATTTCCTCATGTCACAATGTACATCTATAGAAGTCCACATATATATACATATTTGTATGTATTTCAATTTCCCTTAAATAAAACATCAAAGGCACCCATAACACAGAACCACCGCTGTTCAAAACTAGGAGGAAAAGGCACATCAAATAACATCTCTCACCCCATTAAGGAGAGCAGGTTTTGGTGCTGGCATATATGTATAGACAGTTTCTGGAATTCTCCATGTGGCTGGATCACATTAACTCTGTTCTCCAGCCTCAGTGTATCTGATCTAACTCACACATGCACTCACCTGCAAACTCACAGAACACGAGACGCAGAAAAGCATTAGCGCTTCGTAAAGAAGTATATCATTCATTAAATGAATGGAAATTAAAATATGTATTTTATTAATTTAATAATTTATTCTTAATATTTATGACAATAATAATTCTCTAGTATATTGCACTACTTATTAATGTGGTCAATCATACGTTTTTAAAATACTTCCTGTTTTACTGGAGGTTTTAAAAGAGCAGCGTGGACATTCTGATAAACGGATGAACGGATAAAGACAGTAAATGTTCATTTAATTTTATTTCTAGTTAAACTATTAACTAAAACTTTTGTTTAAATTAAATACAATTAAAATGTATTATGTCTTCAGTGGCATTAGTCATAGCGATGAATAAAATGTAATCAAGGTCTCTTGTTTCATGTCTGCAGGGAACTGTACTAATGTATAATTCCACTGTGGGGCAGAAGAAAGCTCTTTATCGTTCCGTTCAAAGCTTCAGATTCAGGCCAGTGGATCACAGTCATGCATCTGCGCTCTTGGGAAGAACGCTGCGCCAAGCGACGCTGTTATTACCAAAATGACCTGCGCGTTTTTATTTCTCTTTAACCTATAGTTAGAAAGGGGTGTCATGTCTTAACACAGAAAGGACAATATCTAAGCGAGCAAAACCAAACATGCTAAGGCAATGAACCGCGTGCCATTTGGACAGGTGCATCCCAGATCACCACCACCAGCAGCAGAAAGCTTTTCTCACTGAGCCGCTCTGAAAATGGATTTCCAGCAGCTGGATTTCATGCAGCTTGTCAAGAAAACACTGTTTCCAAACAGACAGTGAAGGAGACCTCTCCAGAGTTAACTGAATATGCACTGGGACATGATAGTTTGTCTGTTCTAACTATGGATAAGTAAGCTTCAGACTGCTAAACATGAAACCTCTTGGGAGTCCTCAGTTTGTGATGGTGATACTGAAGTGCGCAGTGATCTTATTTCCTGGATTTCTGCAGGACTGCACTGGTAAGTGACATGTCTACTGTATCTATCTATGTATATATCTACGCATTATATAATGATTTTAAACTAACTTTATTTAATTGTTAAGTGATTTTTAACAGATGTTTAAAAGTTACTAAATACGCATTAAAATTGGCACACTTGTATTAATAATCACATTGTCATATTTATTTATTTATGTTTATCTAAAAGTTAAGCTGTAATAAATTTCACTTTCAGATTTTTCACATTTGTTGTCATATCTTACAACTGTTGCAGTTCTGCACCGTTTGCAGGAGAAATCACACACTTTTTGGTTCTGTGAATGCTCTACTGTGAGGTTCATTAAAGGCTCAGGTTGTCAAACATTGCTCTGTGACATGCCAGAACCTGACTGCAGTGTTTACAGAAGTTCGTTTTGAAATCATCAGCGTTTGCAGTTGTTTGTGAATGCATGTGCATGTTTCCTCTATTCCACAGAGTCCAGATGTGTTGGCCGCGCTTGCAGCCCTCCTATGGGTAACTTGGCCAGTGGCAGGACCCTTTTCACGCTGACTAGCTGCTGCACTAATAGCTCTTCCTGCCTGCCAACCCAGCCACGCTGTCTAGCAGAGCTCCATCCTCCTGCCCTAATGGCCGATGACCCGTTTATTCATCCAGATACCTGGTGGGGCTCAGCGGCGGCCACTGGAGAACAGGAAGAAATCCGTCTTGACTTGGAGACACGTTTCTGCATGAGTCACGTTGTGATGTTATTCCATTCCCCACGTCCTGCTGCTATGAGGATGGAGCGCTCGCAGGACTTTGGCCTGACCTGGGAGACACTAAAGCTGTTTGCCAGGAACTGCACTGAGATGTTCGAGCTTCCTGATGATGTAAGTCAACCAGGATCTCTCTGCACTTCCAGATACTCTAATGCGGTCCCGTGCAGCAGAGGAGAGGTAAGAAAGGAAATAAGCGCCACAAAACATGTTTTTTTTCTAAATTACAATTCTACGACATTACAGTATGTTAATGTGAAGCATGCAGTGTTTGGCGGTATATAGTTGTACCATGGAATAAAGTGTATTATTGCAAGTGTATTCGACATTATATGCAAAAAACAGATCTCTTTAGAGTTTTATTGTTCCTAAATGGTTAAACATGCACACAATTATGTGTGGAGTATTTACATAAACACAGTCAGTTATGCCTTAAACAAAAAACGCATGTGTATCACTGTTGGATTTGTGTTGGTCTTAAAGGGACAGCAGTATATTTACCTGCTGCTGTCTGTCATTATTAATATTAATCACTCACTACACTTGACTGAATCACTTTTAAATCTTTACTAGTCATCAACTCGTGTTTGATTTATATAATTTATTCTGTTTCTGTCATTTTTATTACTGCATGTTAAATAAACCTATAGCTTACTGTATCTAAATAACTTAAACGTTTCATGTTTATTAGATCTATTGTCAGTGCAATATGCTTCTATTTCTTATTTCTAAATATCTATATTAAGATACATATTGTTATCATTCAAATTTTTAATATAAATTTCTAAAAATGGAATTTTGTGCATTGCCCACCCCTAGAAGTGTGTAATGTCTGCAGTCATTTTTGTGGTGATCAACATACAAAATGGCTTAAAACTTTGCATTTTAAACAACATTTAAACCAAATATTCCCCCATTTAAGTACAAATATTTTTAACTAAATTCTTTATCTATCTAATGCTTTTAAATGGTGCAGTTCACCAAAAGATGAATATTATGTCATCATTTTCAATATTATGTCAACACTGATGTTATCCATAATTACCCAAACTATAGAGTAGATGGGACTGCAACCTTTTTCAAAATATATCCTTTTGTGTTCCATGGAAGAAAGAAAGTTTTTGGGTGTATTATCCTTGTGAATATGACCATTCATAATTATTAGTATTATATTTGTTTTCTAGATCATATTCCGGTCCATAGGATTGGGAAGTGGGATTGTTGATCCCTACAGTCCTGAGGCACTGTCCCGTCTTACAGTCACTAACTTACGAATCCAGCTCTTAAAATCCCAAAAGTGTCCCATCTCAAAGAGCCAGCGAAGTGTCCCAGAACAGTCAAACCCGCCATTTATACCCACAGTTCACAGCAGTCCGCCGATTGCTCCGACACCAAGCTCTGATCCTCTGAATTCAACCCCATTTGCTGTGTACTCTCTTCTGGCTAAAGGGACGTGTTTGTGTCATGGTCATGCTGAACATTGCCTTCCTGAAAATGAAGGACAAGACGGCCTGCAACCTAGTAATGTGGTAAGTGTGTCCATTTACTAAGACATTTTCGGGATGAACAACAGCTCAGCCACCTGTAGAGTAATTGAGTAAAGCGACTTGTTTCCTCTTCTGCATATTTGAGGGTGTATGTGAACTCACCCGGTATTTAGGAGAATAGGAAGTGGGCAGTTATATGTATTTTTATAAGGCTTTGTTAGGCTTGAATGGGCAACTGAAAGTGAATTATTCCTCTGGAGCGCAGGTGTCTGGCAAGTGTGTGTGTACCCACCACACAGCGGGTGAACACTGCGAGAGGTGTGCCCCACTCTACAACGACCAGCCCTGGAGAGCAGCCAACGGAAGCAGTGGGGAGAGCAACTCATGCCAGAGTGAGTGCATTTACTGTACGGGTTGAATCAGCCTTAAATTCCTTTAATCCTTGAAAATGGAAAATACTTATGCACTGTAAGGTCTTTTTATGTTTTTATTAAACCACAAAAACAAACCTCTGTTGTCGTTTACTCACACTCACACAAGTTTCTTTCTTCTGATGAACGGTAGTATGTATATTGTAGTGGCCATTTTCCATAGTATGGAAAATATTATGTATATGAATCATGATTCCTAAGTATGAATCTCATCAAGTTAGTTAATCTTATTTATGCTTTCAGTAGTTCAGTATTTTTTGTCTTATCAAAGAATCTTATAAAATATTTAAAGCTGTAAGTATTTGTCACAGACATGGAGATTTACTTTACATTTCACCAAGCTTATCATATTTACATGCCATTTTAAGTTTAGATGTAACAAAGTGATTATATCTCTGTGTTAGAGTTGTTTGCTTACTTTTTTAATTAGTCTTCCCGTTACATTGTTCATTCAGACTAGTTTGTGAATCTACAATGTGTACAAACACAAGAGACGGGATTTATCGCGTGAACTAATCGAAGCCTATTATAATTGTGTTGGTGCTATTGCCTCCTTTCGCGAGACTTTCCCCCTTTCATTCTCAGCCAGATGAGAGAGATGAGGACCACTGGAGTCACAATTGGACAATGCTTTCTTAGAAAAACAAGTGATTGATAAACTTTTTAATTTCCTATTTTGTCATATTGTAATATGATTTATCTTTGTACTACAGTTTTTTTTTCTCATACAAAGGGATACACTGCCTCCTTTGCCGGGAAATGCCCCTAAGATATATATATATATATATATATATCCATACAATAAATCAATTACATTACAAAAATCTGTTTGATAATAGAAATCGTTCATTTTTTAATGTGTCTTTAATCCATAATGTCTCTTTCACCACCTACATTTTTCTGTGTGTTCTCTTTTTTTTGTGTGTGGCTGAAGAGTGTGAATGTCACGGCCACGCAGATAGCTGCCACTTCTCCCAGCGAGTGTGGCTCTCCACAGGCGGCAATAGCGGGGGCATCTGCGACAACTGCCAGCATAACACTGTGGGCCGCCGGTGCCAGCGCTGTCGTCCTGGATACCACCGTCACCCTGCCAGACCCCTCAACTCCCCGAATGCTTGCACACGTAAGACAGCGAGATCTCAAAGGGTTCTGCCCTCAAATAATTGTTCCCAGCTGAACCCAAATTGTACTTATTTTATTAAAGCATATAAATGGTCAGTATGATGTTGTGTGAGAAATATACTCTTAAAAGTAAAATAAACCACCCATCAATGTTCTGAACTTCTAAATGGTTAACCTTGCGATCATTTAAAGTCTTTTGTTGCCTCCTACTGGTGGCTTTGTGACATGGTCCACTAAAGTGACTCGAAAGCAGTGGGAAGAGCTAATGAACCGATGACCAAAAGACCAAAGATTTTTTTTTCTTGGCAGGATGCAGGTGTGACCCAGTTGGGTCAATGCCAGTACATTCTAGCAGCGGCACACCATGGTGCCATCCTAGAAGTGGACAGTGCCACTGTAAACCTGGAGTGGGCGGCACCACCTGCAGCTATTGTCAACCAGGGTACTGGGGCTTTGGAGAGGAGGGCTGCAAATCTTGCATGTGCCCTTTGACCTGTGATCCCGTCACAGGTCATTGCCTAGACAGGTCTGAGTACATTTTCAATTCTACTATTGTACTATTTGTAATTTGAAACTAAAACACTGAACAATTAAAATGTAAATACTGGTTTTAGTAACTTAACTAGGTCGATTGTAATTGCACACCTGTTGGGGGATTTTAAAATAGATTTTGTTGTCGTATCATTTTCCTTTAACAGCAAAGGTGGTGTCAAGCTTTACAATGTACCAATCGGTGGGAAAATTCCTGAACTGTCCCACTTTAAACCTCAAGAGGACGAGAGGGTGTGGCCTAAAGAACTGGCCGTCTCTGCGCTGTACTATACAGGTGAGCTGACTACAGGAACAAAATGTTCCACACTAACAGTGACTATTTTTAAACGTGGGAAACCATCGCAGGAAATGTGACTTTTGGGGATTTTTAAAAATGTAGCTTTTTATGGTTTCTGTAAAGTAAGGCTAAGTTTATTATGTATTGCAGTGCGATTGGGTGAATTTTTACAACCTGCCTATAACATGTCCAGGTCATCCTAAAATCGTGTTAAAATAAAACGATAAAAACTACGCCTATTTTAGGACCTTTTTGCATATTGTGATATTCTTATCTTGACAATATTCTCATTAAAGTACTGCAAAAAATGCAAAAGTTTTAGCATCGCATTTATTTGATCTAGAATCTAGTAACAACAGTAATATAGTAAAATATTATTTTTGTGGTTTTAAAATCATTTATTTGTGTTTTATTATAAAATTTTATTTACTCCAGTCTTCAGAAATCATTCTAATGTGCTGATTTGCTGCTCAAGAAACAACTTTCTTATTATCAATGTTAAAACATTAAAAGTTTGAATAGGAAGTTCAAAATAACATCATTAAAAATAATACAATCTGTAATTTTTTTATTTATTTTTTGCATCCTTGTGAAATAAAAGTATTTTTTTGTATGGTTGTGTATATCTTATTGAAATTATATATTTATTAAAAAAACAAACATTGTATTGCAGTCAATGTCTTTAGCATAATACATCTTAACCTAAAAATCTAATATTTATACTGTTATGTATGTTATGTGTATATATATATATAACTCTAGAAACAAAAAAAGTGACTGCATTAATGGTCCTAAAATTCGACCTTTTTTTATTTGTGGAAAGAACTGTGACCAGGATGTGTGTTGTGAGATTTAATATTTCAGTTTGTAAAGAACCTCTGAAATAATTCTTTACAGGGAAGTGCAGTTGTAAGGAAAAGAAACTGAAAAGTGTGTCAGATCTTTGCAAGATGAAACACGCATATGGTGAGGCTTTTTAATGTATCGAATCATTTCGGTTGACACTTGCTGTCTAAACGTTTAAATATAATGATAGAATTGACTGTTTGTGGCTATCGCAGTGATCAAAGCCAGCGTGCTGTCAGCTCATGATAAAGGCACTCATGCAGTTGTCCTGGTGAAGGTGAGGAAGGTGTTTCGTTCTGGAAAACTGCCCCTCTCCCAGGGCACACACAGTCTCTACCCGCTCTCCTGGACCAGCCGTGGCTGCACCTGTCCCGTCCTCAACCCAGGTACGGCACCCAACAACTATTTGAGCAACAGCCTTAATTCAGTCAAGTTCCCCATTTGAGAAGTGGCTTTTTCTGTCTTGATCTTTAGGTGGGAACTATCTACTGGCAGGTCCTGAAGATGTTGATTCCGGACGGCTACTGGTAACCTTGCAGAGTCTAGTAGTCCCCTGGACCCCCATCTTGGGTTTTCAGGTCACAGAAGCACTGCATCAAGGCTGCTTATGAGCATGACTTCACCCAAATTTACCAAATGCACACTGACTTGAAACAATGCCATTGTACCAAAGCGGCCAGCTGGATCCTAAGTGGACCATGACTGCCGGATGCAACTGAAATGGAATGTGGGTAATTAGTAAACACAAGATTCCTGGATAAGTCGCATAGCAAGATGCACTGAAGAGCGACTTCTGAATAACTGTCATTCAGGACAACTTGAGCAAGACACATATAACTCTTCATCTTGGTGACACGGAAGAACATGGATATGGCATTCATAAAACTGAACGAACCGTTTCTGTACTCATTTGTCTTTAGTTCCTAGATCGTCCTCTTCAAAAATTAGTTTCTTGAAGATGATAAACGCAAGCCAGTGAATCCACAGGAGATTCATTCACACTAATTTTATTTGCTTCTCTTACTGCATTTCTGCTAAGTGTTAAAAATGCATTTGAACGTCACACAATTGAACAATGAAAAACAAAACGTACAGTTTGATTCAGATTCTCCTAGTGCTTATGCATGATTTGGACTAAGTATCTTTTATTTTTATTAAAAGGTTTTACAGATATATCACAGATGGAAAGATTGTTTCTTGTTAAATCAAAGAAAAAAATGCAGGTTAAGGCTTTGAATCACATGTCAAACTCAAACAGATAATCTTGGATAAACAAACATCATCAATTGAATCAATAAGCCACATAAAAATGATCCGATATTACAGCAATTATTTACAAGGTTTATTATTAGCATGTGTTGAAAACGGATCTAGAAACAGCGCTCAGTGTTAAGATACTTCAAAACTTACTAGTCTTTGGAACAACAGAGCTACTCTTTTATAATGTGTTGTTTTTCCATTTTAATCATTTAAAGTCAACAAATTATGTATTTTTATTATCACATGACGGGTAAGGCTTGTTTATATACTCAAACCCTTTAATATTTGTACTTAGTTTGGAACCTTGGGCTACATGCTTTCCAACACACCAGCAACAGACACTTCATCATTATAAAATTGTTTAATCATGTTCTTCAACAAAATAGTACATGAAATGTTTATTTGTTTTGTTTATTCAATCTCTACTGCCAATTGGACTTTGATCCGCTGTAGTACACAAGTCAAACAAGCTAAGCTTAGGTTGTGGAGCAAATAATAACCATAAAATACAAACCCGGACAGTTGAAATGGCAACTAATATTTCACAGGCCAATCACAGGTACAATCCTTTTTTTTAGGTCCCTTAAGTGCGTGTTAAAGCCATTTGAACATTTTAAACAACTCCAGACATTTAAGGGCTTCCTGCATCTCTGTGCATCATGCGCTCAAGTGGAGAGCATCGATCCAGTGTGGCATAGTTAGATATTACCTCTTCATACTTAAACGTGGAGCTGTCTTTGCTGTGAGGTTTGAAGGGAATGAAATATAAACGGTATTAGCTAGCTGTTGGGTTTTCTGTGGTTGCTGGTGTGGAATCAGGAGAGGCTGTAGGGACAGAGTCAGTGGGCGCAGTATCCGCCCCACCAGAGGGGGCGCTGTCATTGTCATCTTCCTGAGGGTAGAGCTCAGGGTACTTCTGCATACACTCCTGCATACTCCGGAAGTTTTCCACACAATCTGAACCCTTTACTTCCTCTTTACTATAGTGGAAACAAGAAAAGGCGTCCTTAAACTGCTGTCCACAAGGGCCACTGGCCATACCACCCAAACACGGGCAGTTCCAGTTTATACCACCATTAGGTAGAATAAGACCTGTAGGATCAAATAAAATGAGTGTAAAAATTAGACACAAAAATTGCAGACACAAGATAAGGCATATTTCTGGCCAAACTAATTCTTTATTCAAGGATGTGTTTGTTCAAAAACTTACCGTGATCCTCATATGGATCATTTGGATCATCTTCGATAAGCTCAGCATTACTGGGTGCTTCATGGTCTTCTTTAGTGACAAATATGACGCGATCTTTACCTAGTAAGAGACAAGAAAGAAGTTACAATGTTATCAAATGTTTTAGGGTGGGGATCACATATAGTGTTATTATTATTAAAAAACAAAAATAGTGGAAAAAAAAGAAAATCTAACTTTATATTAGGTAGCCTTGACGACTATGTACTTGCATCAAAAAATAAGTACAGTGTACTTACTGTGTTCATATTGTATTGCAAACACTTTTGCTGCTGTTGAGGTAGGATACGGGTAAGGTTAGGGACATGGGTAGATATAAGGTTTGGCTGAGGTGTAAGGGATGAGTCAACAGTGTAAATTGAAATGTAATAATAGAAAATAAAGGTGTAATTATATTTATATTTATAGGTATTTTACAAAAAATTTATTAAATAAAAAATAAGTACATTGTTAAAACTTGTATGCACACATTAAGTGCATTGTACCAAATAATTAATTTAAATGCAAGTACACAGTAGCTAAGGCACCTTATATAAAGTGGGACAAAAAATTATTAAAATATAAAAATTATGTAGTAACCAAATTAAAGCTCAAATTAAATAAATTAATATAAAATGTTAAATACACAAAAGGTTAATAATTATCTGAAATATGTTTAAGTACAACAACAACAATATTAAAATTAACTACTTAAAGTTAAATGGAAAAGTGAAAAACAAAAAGTAATAGGAATGACAAAATTATTTGAACCAATTCAAATGAAAACGGAATACATAAACTAAATACATATTACATATTAATATATTAATAATTACTAAAGGTTAAAGAAAACATTTGATCTGTTACACAAGAAATAAATGAAGCATATACACACGTGTCATGAACTGACTGAATAATAACATTCTAACTATTGTATTGTTGTGTGTTTAGGTTCATACTACATAATGATGTTTCTAAGGCTCAGAATTAATTAATGGACTTCAGGTTATGAACTCCCCGGGTTATGACCTTGCAGGCACCTGCTTCATGTAGGATGACACACACAACATTGCTATGATGGCTGAATGACTAACGTTACAACAAAAATATATCGGATATAGGACTCAGGCAAACCGTATTATGTAACACAAAAAATGTAAGGTTACGATATTTTATTGAGCGCTTGTTGACTCGGGTTAATTAAAATTGCCATATTTAGTTTAACCAACAAATCAGCCAATTCAACAACAAACTCACTACACACATACCATATAAGACAATGTAACATCACACATTTGACCACATAAAAAAAAATATTTGCAGCTCGTAAAAATGTAAATAACTTATTGATATTACCAAGCATGGCTGGTGAGAGTGACTTTTAAGGGCATGGGCATTAGCTGCACCGCTAAACGACAGTGAAAGAGAGTATAAAATAGGTTTAAACGGTCCGAGTTAGTTCAGACATACCTTCCTGCTTGCAGTACGACATGTCTGCTGACAGATCCGTCTGACCGCCGTTTATCCGATCAATGAATCTCAAACACCGGCAAAATGATCAATCCACACGCCTGTTACATGAACTCCAGCATGGAGGCAGCGACAGTAACCTCGTGACGCCACAGCCGGGTTGTATCAAAATAAAAGTCACAATGGCATTTCAAAATAAAAGTAAAGGGGGAAAACGCATACAGTACGTTCAAATTGATATGTACAGGTTATATTGTTTTATACTTTTCCAAGACCCCAGACTTCAGTATTTTAAATACTATGAAAGTGCATCTACAAATAATTATTTCATTTCTAAAACTATGATTAAGGAGATGTGAAGTAAAGAAGTTTTTTTTATACTTTTTTTTTAATTTTTTTTTAATCAATTTTGTCTCCCGATTATGTTGGCTTTTCCCCTACATTTGTTTTGTTTACCAAGGGACAACAATGAAGAGCATGCCTGAGACATAAGAGCTAAGAAAAACCAAGGTAAACATCACTTGTCAGCAGGATATTTTTATTGTGGGCCATCAAGCTCAGTTTATTTTTATATTAAAATGTTGACATTGTGTGCATACTGCTAGCTTGTCCTTAGGAAAACAAAGTAGTATAAGCCATTTTATTCCAGAAATGTGATGGAAATGCCATGTGTTCACGATAATCTGAGGAAAAAAACAGAAATGAAAAGTTTCATGTTCTGGATGTTAGTGCAGATATCTTGCAACAGTCTGAAAATGGCTGTTTATTTGGCCCAGTGAAGTTTAAAAACAACTAAATTTATCTGTCAAGAATATCAAAATGATCTGTAGTAGCCTTCAGTTCTAACCATAGCAGTCCTCTGCCACTTTTATTTCTGTCTAATTCTTTGAAAACAGGCTTGTGTACGAGGAATCTCAGTCTCAGGAGACTGAACAGTTGCAGCTATACTGTCATGCCCTCAGACTTCACTGACAGCTTGTCAGCAAACAGCATGCAGGCTGTGTTTTACTAATTAAACGAGGCACCTGAGGTGAGCTAGAGCCCTGTGCTTTTCTGCTGACAGCTTTTTAGCCACACACCACATTACAGAAGACACATCAAGAAAAAACAAACAAGGGGCCTATTCATTTATTCATTTATTTTTTGATATCGATATGTTGCATTGTTGTGTGATGTTTTGTACTCATTTTTTTTTATGGAAAAATTTTGGTTTGTATTATTGATTAATATTTAAAACTTAAAGATTGGTGTAGAAACAATCTTTGCTTACTTGCTAGTAAAAGTTACTACAATAAATCAGCTAGTAACACATTTAGACCCAGTTTCTCAAAAAGTGCTTAGCTTAAGCCAGGACTAGGCATTAGTTAAAATAAGATATTTAACAACTTTTACAAAAACTCTGTGTAAGAAAAGATTACAGGTGTGCATCTTAACACAGAACAATGACACTGACATGTTTTAAGATTTGTCAGAGCAAGATATTTTCATCTGAGACAGCTTAAACATGCAATTTAGTCTGGGACTAGCTTAAGCCTTGTCTGTGAAACTGGGGGTATAAGTGTGTAATGCAAAAAAAAATTAGTACTTCAAATTAAAAGTTGTTTACAATTTCTATTGTAGCTGTGCAAAAGCCTTGGTGAGATATGGTGCCAAAGTGAACTCTCCCAGTGAAGAAGAGGATGAAATACCTCTGCATGTGGCAGCTAGATATGGTCTGCCCCACCATGCACAGCTGTACCTGCGATTCGGAGCCTGTGTGAACCATTGTAGCTCTTCTGGTGAAACTCCACTGGGGGTGGTTTGTGGAGCCGTACCAGAAAAGACAGATGACAGCCAAGATGAACCATACCTGGAGATCTGTCGTCTCCTCCTGGTCTACGGAGCTAAGATTAATTTGTCTGATAAAGAACGCCGCAGTCCTCTACACAAGGCAGCCCGCAACGTTCAGCTTAATCTGGTGGAGCTTCTCTTGGACCATGGGGCTGATATCAATGCCATTGACTACAACGGATGCTCACCGTTATCGAGCGTTCTACAAAGCTCCGTGGTTCGGCAGGAGTGGGAACCTCACAGGGTGGTTCAGACTTTGTTAAATCGAGGCTCTATTAAAGTGTGGCCACAAGCCCTTCTGAAGGTGAAAACTAAGATAATAGCCCTGAGATTTATTTTACACATCAAACAATCTTTTTATTTAATGACGTTAAACATTATATAATTAAAAAGCAGATTTAAAGTCTGTTATTCTGTTATTCATCATTCTTTTATATGCTTTATGGTATGATTGGGTGGCAAAATTAATTATGTTATTAATTTTAAATATTTTTTAAGGTATTAACAGCCTGTGCAGGAGCACCTAAAACTGTGGAAATCCTGTTTAACTCATACACACTTGTTCCTGTGACCTCCAAATGGGTTGAGGCTATACCCGAGGACATTTTTCATGTAAGTCTTTATAATTTTACAAGGATTTTTGCATTCACTTCAAGAAAAACATGATTCACACTGTAACAATGTTTTTTTATTAAATTTATTAAATTTTCATTTATTTATTTCTTTTTATTTTTTTTAGCTTCACAGAACATTTTATGAGTCTCTCTTTGCACTGGAGTATAAACCACGTAGTTTACAGCATCTGTGTCGGTCTGCACTGAGGAAACAGTTTGGAAAAAACTGCTGCTTATTCATTCCCAGACTCCCCGTACCAAAGCCACTTGAACAGTATCTTCTTTTGGAACCGGAGGGGTACATTGACTAGAATCAGACCTTTCGGCAGAAGCCTTTAGGAAACTGTGGAAAGGTTTTTTGATGCAATAAAGGACAAAGATAAGTGCCTTAAGTTTTATTTGCATAGTCACCCTACAGTGATATTATCAAGAATTATATTTTTCTCTACCTGTTTCCATAATCTAGTGTAAATAGCTTTACAATATGTTTTATTGTTTGAATGACAGTGTGTTGCAGTTGCAGCTCAATTAACATTCAATGCATATTATTTCATTCCGAAATAAATTTGTCAATAAAATCTTTTGTCAAGTCTGTCTGTCTTTTTTTAATTTCTCCAGTGTATGCGTTAGATGTAAGTGTTTCCTTACAACACAGCTATAGCAACGGATTGGTGGAAATAAGTAAAGAAAGAGGTTGTACTGTCATTTATTAGCTTCTGTGCATTACATTTAATCATTAGCTGATGTCTCACAAAACTCTGTTTGTGGACCTGTGATCTGCGCTTATTTTTATGTATTTTTATGCTGGTAAGTTGCCTTTAGCACTAAATAAACTTTATAATTTTGTTTTTGTTATTACTGTTGTTTTTACTATTATTATTGTTATTTTAGTAGCCTTTTTACAAGTCTGCTCTTTTGATGTTAACATGACGGCCATGAGAGGGCGACCTGCTCAATGTGAAATATTTTTTTATTTAATTATTTTTATCTTTTTTTTTTTTTAAGAAAAGAGTGTAAAATGTTTTAATCACATCTCCATTGCATCCTACTAAATGTTGTAGGCTATTGTGTTTTCGCGTTTTTGCCTAATTAAACACTGCGCCTTAGTTTTAAACTTAAATGTTGTCTATCCTTTCATAATACAAGAGCTTGCTAAAGATCTCTCTCTCACACACACTTTGATTCCTAATTTCCACATTCCACAGACTAAGTTCGCATTATGTTCGTCTCTTGGTGAAAAAGTGCGTACTCGCTTTAACTGTGTTGTGCCACCTGGGAGCGGTAAACGCACCGCTATTGAACTGAATGAACGGCGGTGACGCACAAGCTTCACGAACGAACCGGATCAGACAGACCCTAACGTGTCTTGTCACTATTAGCTGTGCGTGTCACCGTTACCGGAGTCGGTAGTTCATCCAAGCTTTAAACAGTTTCGCCGCCTTCATTTTGCGCAGTGTGCGTGAGCGGTAAAGTGCAGAAGAGAAAACGGGAGGCATGTGAAGTTACTGTCACTTTCACCAGAGATGGAGAATTCGGTTGAAGATGAGTGCGCTGATTCGGGAGCGGAGACCGGAGGGTGAGTACTGATGAAATACATAGGATTGGGAATATAGCTATACTGCACCTATTACGGTAAACACCAATAGGCTAGAAATATAAAGAATCTGATTCATTTAAAGTGATTCATTTGAAGAGGATTCTGTTACCTGAGCAGCGCAGGTTATTAATACAATCACTGAACAGCGTGCTTGTCCAAAGTTTTCTCGTTTCGTGTCTACCTCAGTTGGCCCATTTCTTATTTAACCATCTGTTGTTTGGTATTAACACCCAAGACATCTGGCGCAGAGATTTACTGCTGAAAAGTAGCTGGAAAGCCAATGAGCTGAGCTATTAGTGCATGCTGCTTAGGCTTTTTAGCACAAGAGAGTGACAGAAGTAGCCAAAATACTAATCACACAGATCTGACATCAGCTCTCTACCTAAGATTTAACTTAACTCTCTATTATCTCAAAGTCATGTATGATCTGTACCATCATTCTGTGATTTCAGCTGTGAACGATGAAAAGATGCATCCTGGTTTGTTTATAGGTATGTCATGTCATAATGGCTGTCCTGTCTTGTTGGTGTGGGTATGGTGATTTAGTAGGATAGTAGACTATCCTCTCTTCTTCAGAACATGTGACATGTGTGTTTGCATGGTATATATATCTGCTTTCAAAAATGATTTATTTAGATATACTTTAAGTCATTTGTTCTGAAGAATATGGCCTTGATACCTTTCTAATGACTAACTCTTCAATTAGCTGATGCATTTATCCAAAGCTACTTACAGTAAAACATTAGCAACCTGGGGTTTAAGCTCAAATGGTGATAGCTTATCCCTTGTTGAGTTTGAACTACAACCTGTAATCTTACCACACCTAACTAAGATACATTGTCCAGTTCTTCTCTTGCCTTTAAAATGTACAAAACCATCTTAGAAATCCATCTGACCCAAAAATGTATGTGTGCTTGATCCTGTAATTTTAATGTGATTTGTCTGAATTAGTCTATCCTACCTATGGATGACAGTTGATTATAATAATATTTTAGTTCATTTCCACCATTAGTAACAGTTTCCCCTGTGGGTTAAATAAAGTTAATATTAGTCGTATATTTATAATACTTTAGAAACATTTATTTACTATCCCTGTTGTATTATTAATCATAAGTAAAAACCATGGTGAATAATGCCTAAAATCTCCACCCCTGGTCCAAAAGAAATGTAAAGAATGTAAAAACTGAAACCATTAAATACTTTAGTGATCTATTTCTATTTATTATTTTCAAAAGATAAATACGGTCATGGATGTGTACAGAGCAGGGGTCACTACATTTCTTTGTTATTATTTTGTGCATGTATTGATGGTTACTGTGTTATTTCAGTTTTAAAAGCCAGTGATAACATAACACTTTAATATCTAAAGAGTGTTTATGTGATTTCATACATCAGTAATGTTATGAAAATAATAAATGAATAATAATCATCATAATCATAAAACCATGATTATTCTTCAGACTACAATTGTACCAACAAAATCTACAATCGTTGCATCCCTAATGGAGCATAGTATTTACACTCTGTTCAAAAGTTTGGGATTGGGTCCTTATATTTGTGGAAAACATTAAAGTTTCTTTGATGAATAAAAATGAACAGCATTTATCTAAAATAGAAAGCTGTTATAGACTTTATTAATCATTATTAATCATAGAAATGAGACTGTGTTTCACACGTCCACAACTTACAGTTCAGTGCATATAAAACCATTATAAGTGCGTTCTTTTAACATTTTATTTAACAAGTTTATTCAACATTGTAACATTATAAGTGCCTTCACCATCATTTTTGAGCAATTTATTGCACCTTAGCTAAATAAAAGTACATATTTGTTTTTCCAAAATAAATCAATCTTCCTGATCCCAAAGTGCTGCAGCAATGCACCACATACAGACCATATACTATTACATCTTAAATTAAAACATTCACAATTCAAGTTTAACTACATGGAATTTCCCTGTTCTGAAAAAGAATTGAATACCCTGTAACACTGTTTTCACTACCAGAAAAAACAGGAAAAAGACAGAGGGAGAGGAAAGGAAAGGAAAAAAACATTGACCAGAGAGCGATAAAAGGGAAAAAAACATGTACAATGGAAACAAAATGACTAGGTCACTATGTAAGACACATGTACTGTACATAAATTATGAGATATGTCAAATAGGTCTTATACTTTGTCTTTTACCTTCCTCAGCAACTGATGAGCTGAGGGAATAGAAGGTTTCTGACGCAAAGACACAATCTTTGATCATAATCTATACATGTATATGTACATAATACACTGGAGACATTACTGCACACTATATATACCATGACACCCAAGATTGTTTATCCAGATGTAGGTAGGACCCTCCTTTGAAACCTTGGGATCCTAAATCATTCTAACAGTCTCTAACAAAAGTCTTTCTCTGTTTCTCTCTCCTCTTTCTGTCATTTATTCTCTCATCAGGTCTGACTACAGTCTTATGTCATCAGCAAGCAGTGAGTATATGCCATTTGTTCTTTATATTCTCCTTTGTCAATCAATCAATCAATCAATCACTTTTATTTTTATAGCGCTTTTAACAATACAGATTGTAGCAAAGCACTAAACAGAACAGAGTGATGGTAATGTACATATAATGACAAGATTATTTATTTATTAAATGCAGAGACCGTCTCTGTAATCAAAACAACAATAATCACTAGAAATCAGGTGTCCCCAACTAAGCAAGCCAGAGGCAACAGCAGCAAGGAACCAAAACCCCATCCATGAGAGAATTAGGAAGAAAAAAACATTGGGAGAAACCAGACTTAGTTAGGGCCAGTTCTCTTCTGGCCGGACGCCCAGCATTTCATTTCCGGTTCAGTTTTCAGCGCATGTTAGATTGTGCAAAGGACAAAGGACTAGTGTTTGTGTGTGTGTGCATCTGGTTCTGGCGATCTGTCCACCAAGCTCATCCAGGTGTTCTTGTCTCCAATGAAGATCATCTTTTTGTGCTGGTACACCATCTGATCTGGATATGGACTGAGGAACAGAATAAGAGAAAGACAGACTAATATTAGCGTAGATGCTATTCTTTTTACGATGTAATGAGTACATTGTGTCTTAAGGGGAGTGTTCCCGGTTCCGGCTGATCTAATTAATGCAGCCTAACAATCCTTTAACGGATTTGATTAATAAAT
>JAUCNO010001004.1:1662679-1673784 GCA_032353835.1 Enteromius viviparus
CCATAGCGTCTAGCAAGACGCAGTACTCGTTCCATGTCTCAGGGAACAGTGGTTACGGAAGTAACCTATAAGTTCTTTTCTGCTTCACTTTCTACCAAACCTCATGTCTTCTCTTTTCTCACAGTGACATCAAATGGCAATAAAATAGTAATAAAAGGATGTGTGAGCAGATATATCTGAAAAACCTGAATACACAAATAATTTTATATCTAATCTTGTATGTTGGGATGCAAACCTGTACAACAGTGCCCAGAGTCAGGCACAGGGAGCTGTGCTCCTGCTGGTTCCAGTACTTCCCTTGCTTCTTTTCATCTGAGATCTGTATTATGGGAGATTGTTAAGCTTTTTATCATTAATTGGGGGCCATTTATTTGTTTCAAATGACTACCTGTCTGCTATACAGTGTAAAATCCCCTGCAATGTTTTTGTTATTTTCAAAAAAGATAGGCATGTAGAGTAACATTAAATAATAAACATTTACATTGAGAAAAGGTAAATTACAAGGCACTTTTTCTGTCACATGAGCAAATACATTCTTAAAAACAAAAGTTCTTCACAGAGATGCCACACAATACCCATTTTTGGCTCCACAAAGAATTTTTTAGTCAAAGGTTCTTTGAAGAACCATCTCTTTCTTATCTTTACAATCTAAATTCTCCACAAAGAACCTTTTTGCGAAACAGAAAGTTTCTTTAGATGTTAAAGGTTCTTTATGGAACAAAATGAAGCACCTTTATTTTTAAGAGTGTACTTTAGGTGTATGTATATTTGAAATATAATATCATTAATATACATATTTTATTCAAAATTAGGTGTCTGGTTTAATAACATTGTAAAATGCTAACTATATACTGCATGTTTGGATACAATTTTCACTGAATCTAAGCTAAAGGAAATGTTGATGGCTGTTTGCATCTTTAATTCTATATAATTATATTTTTTATGTTAAGTGTATGCTAACTATCAATTTTGTAATCAAGCACAGAATAACTTATGCATGTTTGTTTGCTGTACTTGTTAAATATAAAAGTAGATGGATTTAAATACAAACACAATCATAAATCCACATTATAGGCTATATATGTTTCCTCAAGCTGTTTTGTAGCTCTACAGTTACACTTCCACAACGATGCAGAATTGCTTTGTGAATATTTGTGAACAAGACAGATAGGAATGGAGACAGTGTGACCCAGTGTTCACAAAAACTTGTTGTTTAAAATCAAGTTTGTATTTTTAATAAATGTAGGAATTGAAAAACCTCGCACTTCAGGTGAGAAATCAGTGATTTTGTTTTAAGTAAATCACAATCTGTAATAAACACATTGTGTGTCTGTGTATTTTGGATTTACCAGCCATTTGAAGGCTTTGAATTGAAATGTAAAACATTTTCACTGTTTGTACAATGTGTATTCTATTTTTTTTATGTGCATCAAATTAATAAAATGTATACTGTTGAGACCAACTCTGGCTTAGCTTGGCTCATGAATATTAATCAGGTTACGTGACTATAGAGACTAATATTCATGAGCGATAGTGTCACTATAGTAGCGATCTTTCCCGTATGCTGGTGGGCGGGGCCTGTCAAACTCCAGCCAATGCTTCAGTTCAAGCGAAACGAGCAGGCGCCTGAAACACCATGAGATCTCTTTAATAATGTTTCAGGAGTTTCGTATCTGGTTTTATGCATAACCTGAACTGAATTACATTGTGGTCAAATAGACTGAAAGTTGTTTTCCTTCTCTTTTGAACGAACACGTCTACATGTTCAGAGTTGGAAATGCAGATATTGATCCATCCTGAGATTTCACCGCTTTACCATCACTAACAGGTGAGTGTGTTCTTAGTGCCTTTTATCCCAAAAATATGAAATTAGGTATTCATTGTAACTGTCACTAATAGGCTAATTAGGATAATGAATACAATAAACTTAATAAACATCAATAACGTTGTTAATCCCAAAGATAAAGTGCATTCCAAATAGGTTTTATTCATGTATTATTAAACTAATCGTATATAAGTATTCAGATGATCCGTCATTCACTGTCTCATGTCAGGCAAAAGTTGAATCTTTTTTTCAAAGACTAAACCTCATTTCAAAATTAACCATCTATATCCATGGTAAATATATATCCATCACTTATAATAAGCAGCCTGTATTTAACTTATCCTACAAGCTTTTGGACATGTAAATATAAAACATGCAAATTAAAATAAATAACCTGTAACTAACCTGTAACGTTTACCTTGTTGCATACTTAAACTCTCCCTATAAACAAGTGCATGTAAGCAAGCCTGTATTCAAGTTGTTGAATATTTTAAATAATATAACATTACAGGTGCATTTAGCTTTGATTTTCTATCAGAAGAGACCCGCAAATCTTTTTTGTGTCTCTAACAAGCAGTCAAGATCTATTTTAAAGAAAAACATACTTATTTTCATCGTTTCCCTAAAGATGCATTATGTACAGTATTTATGCATGTAGTCTGCAGAATGTATTCAGTGCAGAGGAGCAGATGCTTTGGCATGATTCTGAACAGCAATTAGGTCGCTTGTTAGTTAAAAAAAGCTCTTGACCGAAAAGCACAACAGTCAATTGGCAACATTTGAACAAAAAGGCACGTTTAGGTTGTGACAAGAATGACAATTTGAGAGGCCCTCAGTGCACAACATGGTGATGAGCTCTGTTAATAAATAACTCAGATGAGAACCAAGCAATATTATAGAACATTGTGGTTGGAAGCCAACCATTATTTCCCAAATGCCTTTTTATATTTGTCTTCATATATTGCTTAAAACGCTTGCAAATAACTCAGTTAAATATCTATTTTTACCTTTTAATGACCTTCTCTCTTGCATATGCATGACTTAAAGCTTCATGTGCAGACAGACATGACTAAGCAATTGGCTGCTTGGTTTGTACAGTACTGAAACCGTTGAAATTATGTCCTAAATCCATTTAAGACAAATTATTATAACATTATTTCCCCCTACTTCAATTATATTAAAACAATCTTTATGTCATCACTGATTCACATTATTTTGACAGAATTTAAAAAAATATATAAATTGTGTATGTGTGTGTGTGTGTGTGTCTATTCATTAAACATTTTAAAATTGAGCATCTTTTGTGGTGGTTGTGCTCTCAGGGCTTCCTGTTCTCAGGATGTCTTCTCTGACAGACGCTAGCTGGAGGTAACCACAAGACTCTACAGCCATTTCCCTCACCCTGGAGAGGACATGGTCCACTGGGCCACTCATCTGGTGACATGCATCTGGATACAGGCTCTAATGTCTTCTGCATTAGACACTTGTCCCCCAACGGCTCCAATCGCTGTGGACTTCTCAGTGGTGTACCCCATGCCTTACTTCCAGAGCCGCAATCCCATACAGAACATAGTTAGCAACTCCCTTTTCCAAGAAGTCTATGTGGCCTCTCAAAATATAATTGAGGCGGTGAATATCACTCTGGGTAAACTCTGGGAACTCCGTACGGGACCCGTGGGCAGTCAGGAGTGTGGGATATGTGATTTATGTGATATCTCAAGAGATCCTTTCCGTGAGGACACAGACAACGAGGTGTTGCTACTAGACACGTTCCTGATGTACTTGTACTCGTGTGGAAGCTCCCAGTATGGAGTTTGCTATTTCCATCAACTCCATGAAAATGGCAAGCCTCCAGGGCCTTCAAAGTGTTTATTCCGGAAGAAGTTCAACTCTCCGCAGTTCTGTCCGGATTGCATCGCTAGTCCTTTGGGAACGAAAGTCTCCATGGTGGAAGAGGGCCAAACCGTGTACTTCTTTGTTGCAGCAACGGTGAACAACAGCGTGACGCAAAAATACGGTCGAATGTCTATTTCCGTACGGCGACCGGTTGCGACCGAGGATGGTTTTTACACCGATGTCAGAGGGTTAACAGTGTTGCCTGCTCTACGGCAGACGTACAGTATTGAGTACATCTACAGCTTCTACACGCAGGACTTTGTCTACTTCTTATCTGTCCAACGAGAGAAAACCGACTTTGACTCATCGCCCTTTCAGACAAGACTAGGCCGTCTGCCACGCCATGAGTGGGAGATGCGACGATACCGTGAAATTGTTTTAGAGTGTCGCTTTGAGCCTAAAAGGCGAAGGAGAAGCAACGGCAGCGAACCTTTCAAAGATGTGGTCTACAACGTGGTTCAAGCAGCCCACTTTGGCAAGGCCGGACGGGAACTCGCAGATGAGCTGGGTGCTGAAGAAGAGGACGATATCTTATATGGTGTATTTGCTGTAACCGATGACTCGGGCATTCCTGAACACGATTCAGCACTTTGCGCATTTCCGATGGATACGGTAAACACGGCAATAGACGATGGAGTGGAGGACTGTTGCAGGTCAGGACCAGAGCAGCTTTCCAGAGGCCTTTGCCATTTTCAGCCCTGTGAGAGCTGCCCACATGAGGTTGGTGCATTTTTCTCAGTTTATTTACTTTTAGTTAGGTTTTTTTGTTATTGCAATCATCTATTTATATTCTGTATGCTTTTGAACCATTTGCACATAAATCATTTTCCTGGTTAAAATCAGCTGAAAGTTTACTGTTGTGTACCACAAAAAAGATTCAAAGAATTCCAAAGGAAAACGCCAATTGAATGCCACAAATAAACATTTAAAACATGTAAATGCCACACTGTTTTGAACGTCTAACTTTAACAAATGACATTACGTGTGGGTTCGAAAATAAATAGCTGCTGGATTGCATTTCTCGTCCATCAACGCTTTGCTTGTTGGGCTTATTTGTTAGCTCTTGTGTCTCACTCTCTTATTTGGCATAGTATTGTTTTATGTGGAGACTTACCAAGCTTTCTAGTGTGTGTTGTGATGCCATGCCCTTGTAACAAAAGCATAAAGGGATTTTAGTTGGCTTGCTTCTTTCTTTTTTGTTCTTTTGTTGTAAAAAGGTTTAAGTGGCCACAAAGTGGGACATAAGCCTTGTTTAGTCTGTCTCATGTCCTTGGGTATAGGAATTCAACTCCTATAGTAACAGTGGCATTAAAGTCACTGCACGTCATCAAAAACTGTATGGTCTGATTGAGGAAACCATTTAAAAACCTTTTGTAACCATTAACACTTAGACTCTGAGACCGAAGTTGTTCATTTTCAGAAACTCTTAGTTTTTTTTTTCTGTTCTTGCCTGTGGCACACGCACAGAAAATACCAAAACATTTATGCATGAAATAAGAGCAGCCATTGTAGTCCAATAGAATAACTGGCAATAACAAAGTTGCAAAACAGTTTGGCCCTTGTAGGAAAGTCAAACCCCAAAAAGAGAGGTTAAGTAGAGTTCTATGTTATTGTAACTTTTTAAAAGTGCCTTAGAAATATGCAAATTGTTTGATTATCATTCAGGTTTAGGTATATGTGGCTGCTTTTGCTTTATACTCGCTGTTGAAAGTGTTTTCTTTAGGCTGTGCTTGTTCTGAGTCTGATTGTCTGAGACTTTACTCATGATTAGGAAATGATTTAAAACTTGACTCAGATTTGCAAATGATTGACCCATGTTTGACCCCGACATACCAACTTTTCAAAGTTTTTGGTGCTTCCATCATTTTTAAGTTTAAACATGAAGTTCGAAACAATTTGCTTAAGTAACCTGTGCTTTTGTTCTATTTGTGTGTGTTTAACAGCTTTAAAGGTTTTTCTGTACAATCTCTGTCATGAATTTCATATTGAAGCTCGCAGTAGTTCTATAGTTCTATAAACAGCTTGAATCTAATGTTCCCTTGTTCTGTTCTACAGCGGGATTCTCAGAAAACAATTTTATCTCCTAAAAGGAGTTTTTTTTCATTAACGCAAGCACTAGAAGTCTAATTTTGAGTTTTGTGAATATACAGGAAGGTATTTCAATATTGAAAAAAGATAATGGAACATTTATGCATGTGTGAAGCAAAGTGGTCTTGAGAAACATTTCTCGCAGCAGCTAGATAATTTTTTGACTCTGCCGAGGAAGTAAAAGAAACTTTAAAAACAGCAGAACAATGAGCTCATGCTTGTAGTAGACGTTAGCAATTTGCATTTTTGCAATTTTGATGTAATGCGGTGATTAATTTTGTTATGGCCTACTTGCAAAATACTATTTTTAAAACCCTCATGAGAAAAAAAAGGACTAATTTATGTAATATATTTTTTGTTTGTATAATGCTAAAATATGACTGAAATGAGTGACAGCTTTACAAATGTGGTTCAGGTTTCTTAAAAGCTGCAAAGTCCGTCATTTTAGTGTTCAGATGAGAATCAGCCACTTTCACAATCTAAACAATGTGTGGGAGAATGTCTCGGAAATCAGAGTGTGATTACGAGTTTGCTGCCATAAAAGCAGTTTTTATAGATGGTATGTGTGTGTTTGTGTTGTTAAATGAATAGGGTTTTCCACTGAGGTCAATGTTTATGGGAAATGTGTGGAAAAAGAAGAAAAGGACTGTCATTTTTGAGATTCCATTGAGAGACACTCACCAGATCACTCATTTTGGGTGCATTTATTAAAATGTAGAATTTACACACATTTGAACAGACATTCACTGCCAGAAATAAAATTTTCAAAAGGTACACTTTTGTACCTACTAGGCTCAAACATGTACACTTTAAGTTCTAATATGTACCTTTAAGGTACCAAAATAGACACTTCATCTACAAACATGTACCTTTTAGAAAAGGTACTGTACCATCCAAGTGACAGCTTTTGTAGTTTTATTTCTAAGAGTGTAGAAGTGCTGCTGTGTTTACTATTTTTACTATTATGTAAAATACATAATATGCAAATATAGAACTTTTCCAATTTGCATTAAATCAGTCTACTGTACATGCAGAGCTAAATTAGATTATTTGATTATTATTAATCGAATATTACTTCCGCACTGGAAATACGTTTGTGACATTTATGACTGTGTTTTTCTACGAAAAAAAAGCACACAGTTTTCTCTAAGGCCATGATTTATTCAGTCAAGGATTGTGTGGTGTACTGTATTTTTTTATCTGCTGTTGGGAGTTTTAGTTTTTTGTTTAAAAATATCAGACTCTCAGACAATACAGAAATTGGAGAGAGCAACTTGTTTACAACAGATCAGCATAGACGGAAAAAGTTCTGTTTTATATTTTTAATTCTTGTGGAGAGAATCGAAAGTGGTGGCCTAGATTACTGGAATATCCAAAATATACAAAACCTTTTTTTAAGACAATATCTATCTGTCTGTCTGTCTCTCTCTCTCTGCCTCTCTGCAATGTTGATTATTTTATTGCATATGTATGATCAGAGCATGGAGCACAATATGACCTGCAGAGATCAGCCCACCCTGGTGTCTCAGCCATACTACAGAGTTGACCTCTTCAACAGACAGATGAGAGGTGTTCTGCTCACCTCACTGCTGGTCACAAGCATCGAGAACAAGACAGTGGCTCATATAGGCACTTCAGACGGGAGACTCTTGCAGGTATGGAACATAAAGAAGACTATGCCAGTTTCATTAATCGTAACATTAACAGTAACATGTTGTTTTATGCCACAGCTTGTACTGAGAAGGTCCAGCCCCATCATCTTTGCTAATTACTCCCTTGTTGAGAACCAGAAAGTGTCATCTACCGCAGCCGTTCTCTCCCCGGACCATCTACTATTTGTGGTTGGAGATAAGGTGTGTAGCATAAAATAATAATAGAAATAAATTAGATGTAATTCTAGCCATGATTCCTCTTCCATGTTTTTCTAGTATACTAGTTTTCTTGTTAAATATGGTTATGATTGCAGAATTCTTGTTTTGGGATAATGATGGTTATATAATTAAAACTGGCAGATGATTCAGGTGCCTCAGAGGGGTCCAGGTTGTCGGCATTTCCTCACATGCGCCATGTGTCTGATCGCACCAAAGTTTATGGGATGTGGCTGGTGCTCAGGTCAGTGCACCTGGGCCTCTGAGTGCAGGAAACACTGGGGAAATGAGTCCTGTCCACCGGGCATCACAGAGGTGAGGTATTATGCATTACTATTTGAACAGTGTTGCCAAACTATTAATCACATTTAATCATATCCGAAATGAATATGTATATGATATATGTATATAATTTATGTCTACCCACAGTGTGAGCAGGCATATAGCAAATGCATATGGAAATGTTCTGTGTAGTTTTTCCCCAAAACAGCACCCCCTGATGGTCAGAGTGAGATGACTCTGTGTGGATGGGAGTTTCAGTCGCCCCTACGACCCGCCATCACGACCAGAACCCATGAGGTGAAGCTGGGGGAAACCGTCTGTGTGGTTCAACCTCACAAAAGCAACAGCACACAGTAAGTATTACAGATTTCATGCAGGGTTTTTTGCTGACTAAAACTAAATCTGAAATAAAAAAAATTTAACTTGACTTGTAAAGTACTACTTGCCAAAGCAACAGTTCTTTAATCATTTTAATTTAGATTAACTTGACATATTATAATGATTATGGCTAAAGATTTCTAACATAATACTAAGAGTACTAAGATATTCAAAGACTTTATTCAGCAAGGATGCATTAAATCGATCAATGGTAAAAGTAAAAAAAAAACAATTTCTTTAAATAATTGTTGTTCTTTTGGACTTTATATTCATTAAACAATCATCCATAATAGACACATAACAGACCTCTAACAGAATATAAGTTTTGGTCACTTTTTATATGTTTGTACAAACAAAATTTTTAAAAAAAGACATTTTTATGCTCAGCTTGTTGTGTAAGATCCGTTCTGGGGCAACAGAGCCACTTTTTAAAATGGTGAACGTCACAGCTAAGGTGCATGAGGGCCAAGTGGAGGGACGGTATTCCATTGAAGGAAGTGCAGAGATGCCTGGATTCACATTTGTGGTAATTAGCTTATTCGTTACACAAACAAAACATCCATAAACAATCCTCCACCTGATTTTTAACAATAGCCCTTAGTAAGCTTGTTGAGCTACTTGTTGAATCAACTAGATAACATTTTTTTTTATACTAGGTTCCAAACATCACTGAGGTCCAGCCTGACTATGGGCCTGTGAACGGAGGAACCCTCATCACTATCACAGGCCCTTATCTGGACTCTGGGAAAAACAGGAAAGTTACACTTGATGGAGAAGCATGTCACATCCAAAGGTGTGTGTGCAGTCATTATATCAGGGCCCTTCAAATGTATCAAAGTGCTAATTGTATCAAAACATTTTAAAGTAATTGTATTAAAATTCAGTATTTTATTGTTTAAATGTTTGCGGTCGGTTTTATTATTTATGTTTTTTTAAAGAAGTTCTTATGTTTATGCATTTATTTGGGGGAAAATAAATGTAAAATAAATGTATGAACGTACCCCTTTTTACATTTTCAGCTTTTGAGATTATATGTAGTGTTCATGTGCTAAATGAATGTTGTTCCACCTACAGTGTATCCCTGGTAAGAGGAAACCTGTCCTCCATCATATGTCTCTCTCAGCCTGTGACGGAGGTGAAAGATGTGGTGCTCCGCGTCTACATCGATAAGTCCCGTGTGGTGACCACTAAAGTCTTCCGCTACAAGAAGACCCCTGAGATCCTTGCTGTGCTCCCTGATTGCAGCTTTGACAGGTAGATTCAGGAGGTTCTTCTTTCATTTGCTCATCAGAAATGTCAATATTTAAATGTTAATATTTTATGTCAAACTGCAGTGGGTCAAGAATCATCATTGAAGGCCGAAATCTGGACTCTGTCTACAGAACTGTTGTCTATTTTAAACCCAAAGAAAGCCACCTCAAACCTGTCTCCACGGTATGAACTGCAAATGTTTTCTCTCATTCTCTGTTTCTTTAAAGAGGTCAGTAGCAGGATAGTCTCGCATAGCCAGACCTTCAGACTGACAGCCAACGTTCGGTGGGCGTGACGTCTGAGGCTGAGACTAGTAGCAGGATGCAGGATAGAAAATATTATTCATATTCAATCTAGATCTACTCAAATGGACGTGTAGCAACTGCAGATGCTATATTATCTCCAGTAAATGTTAGAAAAGAGTGTCTTTTACATACAAGTCTGTTCTCAGTTTAAGCGGCATGTTTTCAAAGCATTGTATCTTACTTTTTTTGCTAAAAGATAGGGGTTTAATGATACACATATCCGTACCGAAGTGTTTCGGTATGGGTCTTTTGGATTGGTACACATATACAGTGGGTACAGAAAGTATTCAGACCCACCTTAAATTTTCCACTCTGTTATATAGCAGCCATTTGCTAAAAACATTTAAGTTAATTTTGTCCTCAATAATGTACACACAGCACTCCATATTGATACAAAAACACAGACTTGCTGTTTTGTTTATTTATTAAAAAAGAAAAACTGAAAAACTACATGGTCCTAAGTATTCAGACCCTTTGGTGTGAAAGTCATATATTTTACTCAGGTGCTGTCCATTTCTTCTGATCATCCTTGAGATGGATCTACACCTTCATTTGAGTCCAGCTGTGTTTTATTATAGTGATTGGACTTGATTAGGAAAGCCTCACATCTGTCTATATAAGACCTTACAGCTCAATGCATGTCAGAGCAAATGAACTGCCTGAAGAGCTCAGAGACAGAATTGTGGCAAGGCACAGATCTGGCCAAGGTTACAAACATTAATCTGGCTTCTAAGGTTCCTAAGAGCACATTGGCCTCCATAATCCTTAAATAGAAGACATTTGGGATGACTAGAACCCTCCATAGTGCTGGCTGTCCGGCCAAACTGAGCTATCGTGGGAGAGGAGCCTTGGTGAGAGAGGTAAAGAAGAACGCAAAGATCACTGTGGCTGAGCTCCAGAGATGCTAATATTTCAGTTTTTCTATTTTATTAATCTGCAAAAATGTCAACAATTCTGTGTTTTTCTGTCAATATGGGGTGCTGTCACAAGCTGTCGCTGTGGTGAAGCGAGTTGCAAGCTTTTCCAGTGGCACGGAAACATGGGAGGCAGGAAACCACTGGAACGATGAACATTTAATAATAAACAAGGAAAAACTGAAACAAACACGAACCACAAACGTACATGCAACTTCAACGACGGACAACTGGGCACTGAACAAGACACTGTTTAAATACTAGACGTAATCAAGGGATAATGGGGAACACCTGGACA
>JAUCNO010001004.1:1678466-1702158 GCA_032353835.1 Enteromius viviparus
GAAGTTGCAGCCGTTTTTTTCTGTTTGCATGCGTTATTTTTAAAATGCAGTGCGTTGAGCTCTCTCGGCCACCGTACTTTTGATTATAAAGTCATTTCTGTATTGCACTAAAAAGAAATAGTATAGAATCAATTTTGACTAGTTGCTAGTAAATTTCACAAACAATTACAAAGACCTACTGAAATATTATTAGCTTGTAAAAGCATACTCTAATAAATAATATTTGTTTTAATTGATATGTATATATGTATGTATGTGTATATATATATATATTAAACAGTGGGATGAACCTGATGGTGGGTGCTTGTTTGAGTTTGCAGTACTGTAACACTAAAATGTGTCAAATGAATATAAGGATGTGCAGATTAGTGTAGTCTCTGGTGGATTTTGTTGCGAGCTCCGACCGTTTCTAGAGGCTGGTGGCGGAGGACGTCACTTGCAGAATGGCAATTTGCGCAAGCTGTGTATTTGTCAACAATACTTGTTTCTTGAAGTGAAAAGAAGGCTCTCAAAATACAACAAATTAGAAAATAAGAGCTCCTCCAAAATCTACATATCACTTCTGATAGCACAAACACTGAGATTTATTTCAAGAGATCCTCTTCAGTCCATGTCTTACAATGCCTGCTGCCTTCTTTAGTCATAAGAGACTAGACTTATTTATTGTGGCATAGACGAGAATTCAATCATACGTAGATTCATTCAAGATGGCCTTCACATGCTCGAATCGTTCATTCGATTTTCTATGCGAGATGAATTTTGGTGAACACGAGTAGCCATTCAAGCAGTCACTGTGCACTTATGCTTCAACTAATTCTTTTAGACATTGAGACCCTTAGGGGCAAACTATTATTGCAAGTAAGAACGTAGCTTGCAACAACAAATTCCCCATGGTGGCTGAGTTCGACCTCTTCTGCTCAGCTGTTTCACTGAGGATGAAGACGTGTGAAATGGTCTCAGTATGGTCCACAATATGTCCCTCAGAACACCTCAAGCTCAATTCTGTAAAACGTAGTGAAATGAGGAGAACACTTTCCTTTGTCTATATATATATATATACTGTATATGAATTGGATTATATGAGAATCTTTATCCAATAATGTAAACATCATGAAAAGATCAACAACCATCATTAGGCAATTACATGCATCTATTCATAAAGAAACCAAACAAGCCATTTATGTGATTAACAGAGATTGCATGCAGTTACTTTGTGAATTTGTTTCAAGCTGAAAGTGCCAGACCTTAATCACACTTTCTCATGATGATCATGTGAAAAAGTCTTTCCTGTGATGCATGATCAACTGTTGACAGTGAACCCCCCAAACTAGACATATGTTTAGTTTTATAAGACATATTTATAAAAAAGCCTTTCTTTCATATACTGGAAAATATGCTGCAAAAATGTTTTCTTACATACTAACACTATTCAGTTTTATCCATATGAACAATGAAAACATGTAAAGGATGTTTTTTTTCTTATTTTTATCTTATTTTCATTAAGTGGCTGTATATATTTCTCTCTCTCTCTCTTTTGTCCAATTATGTAAAAGTGTGGTATCAGTGTGGTAAAAGTATCGTTCTTTATATACTTTATTATTATTATGAGCAGCGACAGAACAAGTTAAAATAACACGTTATGTTATTATGTTATTAATATTTGCTCTTATGATTTTAGATGGCCACACCCCTTCAAACGCATGTCACATTAGCGCGCATTATTTCTCTCACGCGCGCAGCTCTCACTCTCTGTCTTTCTCTCTCGTTCGCGCGCGCATCTCCATCGACCTCTCGCTAACGGTACTGAGAAAAAACCCGGCAGTACGAAACAGATGGGAAGGCATTCGCGGAATTTGCGACCGATACCGAGCAGAGAATAGCCGTCAAAACTTAACGGACACCGAAAAGAAGTTCAGTTTGTCCAGAAGACTTCTGGACTGATAACTTGAGGACATTTCACTTCTGTTCACGACTGGAAAAGTAAGTTTTGCACCGTGTTGAACAGAAATTAAGTTGGTGGAGTGGCTTACTACGTAAAATCCGTCGAAGAAAATGTTTTTGTAAGCTATATTCGCCAAATAATAACTTTGAAAAGATCGATGTTAAACGTTACTCGGTGGCCTATGCACTGGTTTGGTCACACTTTACACGAGTGTTAAATGAATGTTGTTACTGAATAATATAAAAATAGATTTAAAATAGAAATCTGTTCATCTTTTTTTATATATTTATTTGATGTGACGAGCTGCATGAAAGACGCACTGCTGCGGAAGGCTTTATAATGTGCTGCGTCCAAAACCCTTTTTCTTGTAACGTTAATCTTAAAATAACGAAATAAAAATAAATTAAATATATTTGATAAATAATATAGTATAAGCTATTTATATTAAATAACGATGATGCTGTAAAGTCATGTAATCTAATATATTTTAGTAGCTTAATCTGAGGGTTTTGATGTGATTAATTTACACGAAGTTGCTCGTTTTTGCAGATTATGCAAAATAGTTATTGGTAAACGTTGGGCTACTTGTTGAAAGGAGAGCCATCATTGGGGAATAATAGACACATGCATTCATTCATAATAAAGACACTAGCCCCAAACGATCTGTGCTTCAGAGCTTGTTTCCTTTACGTTTATTTTCAGAGGAAAGACCTTAATCACGTTTCATCTTTATGAAGATAAAGTATAAAAGTTGACCATCTGGTGCTGCATGATCAGTTATTAACACACAATCCCTCCCCCAAATTCAATTTGTGGCTTTAAGCAAACAATAACAGAAATAAATATTGTGTGTTCATGCATATAATATATATTTATATTTATATGCCTAAACATATTTGGTCTGTTATTTGTTAGTGACAGTTATTCAGTAATTTTAATTTTGACTTTATTTAGTTCCCACAAACTGTAAATGTTCACTGTTATTATGTTGTTTCTATTATTATTTAGATTATATTCGAGGTTGTTATTCTATTAGAAAACAGGATAAAATAGTATTTGCATATTCATTCTTTGTTCTTGTCATTCTTACTTTGCATAATGTGAAACCCAAGTGTCACATAATAATCGTGTATATATTAGCCATTCACCAGAACTCCTAAGATACCCCTTTGGGTTGTAACATCTGTCGTTTCTGCTTAAATTATACCAGGTTATAACTTACTTGCTTGAAGTTTGTAGCACTTAAATGAAGTGCTTCTTGTGGGCTGTAGATAGCGTTGCTGTCCGTGGTGCTGAAACATGTCTGGCATCATCAAAGCAGCTCTCTTACAACACAGTACTATTCCAGTGATAAACAGCAGAGTTCTTCCATACTGTTGGACCATGAGCTGAGAACTGAACTGAACAACTGTCTATTCTGCCACTGGATAGTTGCACCAAAGCTTCGCAGGGATCCGGTTGTGTCTATTGGAGCTGCTCTGCTGGCAGCACATATCAAGATGATCATAAATTACATTGTTAGTTGTAAGAGAGTAGGCATAATTATAATTAAAAAATAGACTTATGCACGGTTGGTTTAGCTCTTAAGAGCATATGGGCTATACCTATGGGGTGTCTCAAAGAGTCTTTTGCAAGAACTTGTGGGAATCTCTTGATCCCTTTTGTCACTCAGCTTGTGCATCCTGTATAATGATTGTTCTTTGATATGGGTAATGAACAGTGTATTGTTTTAAATAAATTACATGTACACTTAAATTGTATTTTACAGACTCTGAGCACATTTATTAAAGGAATAGGTCACCCCAAAATGATAAACATTTACTCACGCTCAGTCCATTAAAGATGTAAATTAGTTTCTTCCCATGAATGGATTTGTAGAAAGCATTGCATCGTTTGCTAACCAATGGATATTCTACAGTGAATGGGTGCCACCAGAATAAGAATACAAACAAATGATAAAAACAAAACAACAATTCTTAAGTAATCCACATGACTCCAGCCCTTCAATTAACAAAGTGAATGTAATGTAATTTTTTTTTCTATATTCATAATATTGCTTTCACCAGTTTTAAACAAAAATGTTGGTAGTTTTTAATGTGAGTAGACAACAGGGAATGGACTTTTTCACTGGAGTGAATGTTATTCTGGATTTAGCCAAAAGTGATGGTTTAAAGTTAAAATGCCCCTGGATTTGTTTCATACAAACATGCAGCTTTTCACTTCACAAGATGTTGGTGTACTGGAGTGGTATGGGTTATTGTGATGTTTTTATATTCTGATGACATCCGTTCACTCCAGAGGATTCACTGGTAAAGAAATGCTACATTTTTTGAAATCTCTTTCGATAAAGAAACTAATCTTGGATGGTCTAAGGGTGAGAAGATTTTCTGTAAATCCAATCTTTTTCTTGCAGATGCCTGCCTTTTTAAGAGGTCTTCTACTAGGAAAATGTCTTCCACTATAATTTGAGAAGTATTTTAACTTTTGCAACATGACAGAAATATTATCACACTTTTGAGGGAATCTGAACTGCAATTTGAAAAATGGGACTGTGAATACTGGGCAGTCATGTAATCAGTATTTAAATATTTTGTATGGCTAGCATATTGTGAACACTGGCTTCATGCTGCCATGTTTATTGATAGGAGTGATATTCATATTGAACAAGAGAATATGCTACGTCATAGCTCCTGAGTGAGCTTTGTGGTCTGACTGACTGTATTCCAGTAAGTAGATCAAGACAAATGTTGTAATAATATGGACAGCAACTTGGCCATTATAGTGAATGCTTGCAGGTATTTGTGCTGGGAATCTTTTATTATTATTTATTTATTAATTTATTTTATTTTGCATTAGAAACTTCTGCAGTTGTGATTGTACCTAAAATGACTCCATTCAGTTGGAAACTTGGCTGATTCATTCATAAGCAGACGCTGTGTAAAAAACAAGCACACTAAAAACTTGCTTCAGTTCTGATGATGAATTCTGCACATTAAATGTTTTAGCTGGTGGAAAATGTTCCAGAAAAAAAATCCGTCTTCACACTGCAAATGTTGCACAGAACTGCATCTGTATTGCCACAATATATTCCTTTATAAAGACCGCCTATTGCTGTTCAGAGAAATGAACATAGAATTTTCAATTGCAGAAATAATATTCAGAAAATATGAATATAGAAAAAAAATATGAAACTATAATTGATAAATACTTTAATATTGACAAAGATAATTGCAAAAGGCTGACCAGTTGCTGCATTATACATGGCTGTTCACACATAATCTGCCATAAACCTGCACTATTTTGATTTATTTATTTATTTTCCTTAACATGCTATATGAATATGCCATAAGCAACAATTTCAGCTTAAAAGATGATTGGCTTTTCATCGTTTTGTTGGATTCTGTTACACAGCGCCTCACTATAAACGGTCTTTTTAAGAGGTCTTCTACTAGGAAAATGTCTTCCACTATAATTTGAGAATGGTTTCAACTTTTGCCACATGACATAAATATAATCACACTTTTGAGGGAATCTGAACTGCAATTTGAAAAATGGGACTGTGAATACTGGGCAGTCATGTAATCAGTCTTTAAAGATTTTGTATGAAATATTATCAACTTTATAAAGTAACTTTACAGCTTACTTGCACGTTTTGTTTTTTTTAGTTTTCCACTTTCATTGATAGATTGTTTCAACATACTGTGTGAATGTTTAAGTTCTTATTGTTCAATATTTTAATGTTTGGTTTGAATGACTCTCACGAGGAGTGAATTTTAGTTTTAAGGCATGTGATTGGCTTATTGGTTCATCAGCTCATTGCTGATGTCACGCGTTCATGTGCACGTGCTACATTAACTCAGGATCAAGCCTGAGTTGACAGAGAAAGTTGATGACCAGCTTCATGGTACTAACAAACCCAGATTGCATAGGTTTGGATTTGTCAACCCAAAACTAATCCTGTAACCCTGAGTTTTTTCATCAACATTCATGGTACAGGCCCTTGGTCTAAAGTCAATAGTACAGCATTGTTTATTTATGTAAGGGCATGTTAGTAATATGCCCTTATAAGTCGTTGAACAGCATCCACACACTCTGCTTATTACACACACAGGGACGCGCAGCAACAAGTAAACATGCCATATAAGGGCCACAATGTAAAAGATTGTTCTCTCTCTGTGTCTCTAAGCATATATTGATCTGGTGAAGGGTACTAAAAAAAGCTGAAAATACTACACCATCAGCAAAACTGGAGGAAGCAGCCATATTGTGTCTCCCTGAATGATTGTGTTTAATGTAACTTGTGTTGACCAGGAACATGTTAGCTTAAGCACAACCCAGAGATCCTTACCAAATTTTTTGTGAATTTATTTTTCACAGTAATCAGCGTAAGCAGATTGATGAGCATAAAATGCTAATGATGTCGTGAATACATTTACATAAAAGCATACATAAAATTCACTGAAACACAGTGCACCATCCTTGGTTGTGTAGCGACTAATAGAGGTTGGATGCTTTTGTTTTCTTGATCTTTGTTATGTAAGGAGCCATCATAACTGGCAGCACTGTGTCTCTTGATAAGAGGTCAGGGAATTTACTGTACCATAGTTATTGTGACAAGTTATTCTACAGTATAGTTGTGGCAGGTTTTATTAAGAGAATGATCCTTTTAAGCTCTGCACCACCTACAAGATTTAAGATTTAAGTTTTGATACTACTGGCTATGTCCCAGCTGGAACATGTTTTTTTTTTTTTTAGGCTGCAGGCTTTTTGCTGCTTCTGGGGACAGAGTGATGTGTCCAAAATGGTCCATTACCACAAGTGTGTCAATCATCTTTTGGCAGACTGTTCCTTGATCCAATAGTAAAAAGAAAAAAAAAATACATCTAGACACTCCGTTACGTTGACTGAAGGGAATGGGTTCTTTTGTTTTCCTGTAAAACATAGCATACAATGACGTCAAGACTATCTCAGAGACAAAAGAATAGTAAAACATAGCTAAAGCTCATCTCTCTGCTGAAAGGGTTACTTGTGTCATGAGGCAACTTCAAAGCTCCACTCCAGCTGATAGCACCCATAAATAGCGAATTTGAAGGGGAATTTTAAATCAAAAATTTATTAATATTTCACCTCTGCATTGATTCATGCTGCCACTGAAGACATTTTCATCTCTCTGAATCGTAGAGGAATTATGATGACTTTATTCCCATGAATCATGACATCATCTGAGCATCATCTTTTCTCACGTGCTTTTAAACTTTTTTTTATTTTTGCAGTGTAACACTTCATTATCCATCGATTAGGTCTGAGAACTACAGGGGAAGAAATACATAATAAGACAAGCTATAATGGCTATGATTTTGATATGTAAACAGTTGTTTTTGTGCTGCAGAAAGTCTATAAGTAATAAGTAATCCACTTATATTTTGGATGCTCCCCTCATGCCATCTCAAGGGCACACTGTTATTTATTCTGCAGCATTTTTGACAGATTTACAATGCGCTGAAGGTGTCTTGCATGCTCTTTCTCGGTTTCCACCCTAGTAGAAATATTTTTTGATTGACAGACATTAAAATGTCCATGTAAGTTATTGCCTGTCCTTTTTTTGTTTTTTGTTAAGCTGGCTGTCAACAAATGTGGTGATTTAATTATATTTGCAAAGGGGCACTGTGTAACAGCACTGGATGATCCAGTGGACAGAGTCACACTTTCAGGTGAAGGACGGGGTAAAATCCATTTTCATTAAAACTACCAGGACTCGAGTATTTGGCCTGTGTTTGCATGAATGTCTATGTAGAGATCAATGAAGAGCTCTGATAGGTAGCGTATTTGTACACAGTTGATGGAGTTACAGCCCACCCCTGTGTGTAAAAGCTAAATGTAGTGCCTGAGTTTCACTCTAGGAAGTATTCAAGAAGGCCTTGCACTAGACAAGCCAATGTACCTCTTCAGTAAAAACTGCACCAGAAAACGGTTAAAAAATACCAGTATCTATAGATATTTAACAAGTTGTGATAATTTGAGAAGGCTAAATTATTCAAACATTGGCTGTGATCATTGGCTGGCCGCAAAAGGAGCTCCCTGCTCAGTAGTTTTTTGAGGCAAGCTCGTCACATCGGAGAAATGGCTCTGGTTTATGACGTCTGCTTCTCGGGCATTTCATGTTGTATCAGTCTTTTGGCTGATCAGGCTTTTACACACACAATTCCAAATCATGTTTTTTTGTCTCCCAAATTAATATAACAAGAGATCGATAAAATAACGTTATTAACCGGTTAATTGCAATTTCAAATAAACGTTTCTGATTTTCTGATTAAAATTGATTTTGTTTTCGTTTTTGTTCCAGTTCAATGCCATTTGTTTCCGAATTTCGTTTTTGTTCCTTGAACCGGTTCAGAGCCCTGCTTCTGTGTGAACATGTAGCTTGTATAAGATAAGTGCAAAGTATGCATAGACATGAAAAGCCTCCTTTTTACAACCAAAAGCACCACAGACTGCCCAGAAATACTGTGTTTGGAAGCTGAGTTGCTTTTTAATTATATTTTATACATATTATATTTTATATTTTATACAATGCTAGCTGTCACAGCATTAGAGGAGATACATTGGTAACTTCCAGAACAGTGGTTTGTGGATCAGTACAGCTGAGTGGATGAAACTAACCCCAGGTTGGCTGGTTGGCTTGAGACTGTCAGAAGGATCATCTGGCTTGAGAGCTCTCAGGGTTTCCTCCATGATTGCATTGTATAAAATATAGTGAAGGATGGGTATCTGGCGTACTGACTGAGAGATGGGTGTTTGATGAAAGTACTTTGATCCGCCTTTGTGTCCTTGACGACATGGCCTTGCTAGAGTACACCGGAGGTTCAGGGACAACATTTTTGGTTACATTAGGGCAAACAGGAAACTCAGAAATTACCTCTGTGGTGACATCTGAGCAAACAGAAAACTCAGGGATAGCCTTAATAGCCAAATCAGAACAGACAGGTAACTTGGGAGTGACCTCCATGGCCACATGGTCTGTGGATTTAGAGGAAATTTGATGGAGTACCAAAGCTAGGATGGGCTTCTTTGTTGGCAAAATTTGAGAGAACATTGACAAGAACAGAATGTAAGACTTATGAACTCAGCAGGAAAATATGTGACTTATTTGAAAAGGGCTAACTTGATCTCCTTGCTTAGTGAACAAACCTGATGGAAAAATCCTCCACCTCTCTGATTTCTTCAACTGTAAGGAGAGAGCCACAAATCCACAACACCCAGTCTAAATATTGTCTCTGGGTGAGGGTAGGATTGTTTGGTGGTATAAGTTGTGGCAGGTGACAGACTCAAGATCAAATCCTAAACAAGTCAGTGTCATTCCAGGTTACTTAATGACAATACTGGATAAATCCCTCAACATGCATCTCCATACAGCATCCAATTTGATTTATGAAGCACAGAATAGCTTCTGCAGATTCCATCTCAGCAGAGCGGCTATCTATACTTGAAGTAATAAGGTCCCAGCAGAGCTTCTGTTAAGTGGAATTAACTTTTCTGATGCAGGCATTGGCTGGAACAACAGGTAAGGACAAAGACAGAAGATTACTTTTAAGACACAGCAATCCACAGGTAAGTATTCAGGTAAGTTCACACAGTTTAGAGCACAACAAAACCAGGCAATAAGGGTATAAGGTGAGTCCTTATACATGGTGATGATCAGTGGCAGGTGTGATTATGGCTGACTAAGTGCAGGTGGGAACCAAGAGGCATGCTGGGAGTTGTAAGTGGTGACATGACTCTTGATTGAAGATTTGCTATTATTATTTATCAATACTGTATTATTATACCAGGTCATTAATTCAGAGAGGCATGAGACAGATTATGTAGCGAGAAGGAGTAGTTTCATTGATTTACAGAGATGTAGTCGACTTTGTCAAGCAGAACATATCCAACAGATGAATTGAGTGTGCGTGGGATATGTCGTCAAATACTTCCAAGCGTATTTGAAAGCTCTAATTCAGAAGGCTTTCATTCACGTGGTTCGCTGTGCTTCCACTTACCCACACAAAGAGCTCATCTCCATGTTCCTGTCCATGTAAATGTTCTATTTTAACTGCCTGATCTTAGATAAAAAGTGAGACTTTTTCTTTTTTCCTACTAATTCTGAGCGATGAATGCTAGAGCAGGCGGCTCCTAAATTTAGCCTTGTATAACATCATGCTCCCAAACCATGTGCGTTTTCTTTTTTCTCTCTCGCTGATTTACTGGAACTGTAGAGTGAAATGCCATTGAGGGACTTTGTAACCAAGGCAACAAACAATAGCGGTACAGAATGGTCAGATTAGTGTGTGAGGAGTGAAGGGCTTAAACTTGAGATTTTTTTTCTGTATATTACTTGGGTTTGAGCCATGTTGTGAAACGATTGCTATACCTCACCTGCAGTGGAGCTATTTTACAACAAAGCATCTTTCTGTAGCTGGAAACACAAATTGCTTCACACTGTTTGAGAGATGTGGATTTTTTACACTGGATTTTCCGTTACTGATTCTACAGCATCACAGAAAATATCATCTGAGCTTGTAGTCTGAAAATACTGCATGTCTTTCGAATTAAGTTACACAGATAACTCACAAGTTATCAGACTTTATCAGTCTGTCGATTCCTGGACTAATTAAATACTCTTGACTCGCCGAAATGCAGTATTTTTTTCAATATTTTCTAAATAAATTATCAGCATCACTGGTTATTTTTATGACAATGTGTAGTTAAAGAAGCTCACCTGAAGAAGAGTTTAATTTTAGTAGAACGTGTCCTGTGTGAATAGCTCTGTAGGCTGTTGATAATGTGCAGTAGATAATTAGGTATGCTGTAACCAAAGAGGAAACCATTATTAACTTAGATGTTGTTTTTTCAAAGCTTGAGGGATTTAATGGAGTAATGGATTTATGTACAGGTTTGGCAGACTTCCTGCAGTGTGAGTCTAATAAGCTAACCAACCATTTCAAAGCAGGCTTTTTTCAATAGCAACAGCAAAAGCAAAAAATAAACGCTGTCAGATTGCACACAGCGAGCTGCGTCAGCTGGAGCGCAGTCAAACAAATGCGCACACACACACAATCTCTGCTGGTATTAGCGTGGCACGATTAATGGGGGCGTTAGTCCTCTATTAACCAAGCTGTTTCTCACCTTCATCACTCAGCACTCCTCATCCTCCCACTGTGCTGACCTCTGTCATCCGTTCAGTGACTCATTTCTCTCTCTCTCTCTGCAGAGCTGTTCTCTCCAATCACACTATGTACTGACATAAAAACACTGACTAGTCATTGTCCAGTTCAGACCAACACTACAGCAATTCACCTCCATTTATATTTAGGCCGCGGGAAAGGAAAAAGCTCTTACACGCAATTGACTGGGAGAGAGAATCGAGCGAGGAGGGCTCTTTCACCCATGTGGGTGTGAGGATGCTGGAATTCATCCTTTGTAAAGCCTGGTGGGGCTGTTTTGAGTAGTGAAACGGCTTTCAGCTCTATTAACATATGCGGCAGAGGGCAGTTTTGTTGGCTCACAATGCTGGTCTGAAAGCTTATAAGAGCAGCAGTCATTCTTTCATCTTTCAATCTGGATATGACTGCCTTATATTGTCTTGCTATTAAATACGACACCTTATAATGCGATAAAGTGCACGAAAGCTTCAGTGCATGTGTATTTTCAATGAGAGGAAAAACATACAATTATACAGTACATGAATCCGATTCTTGAGTTTTTGCCCTAACCAGACACAAGGAATGCAAGGACATTGTGCAAATTGCTTTTTTTGGCATCTTCCTGGGTAGCAGTGCATCTCATTGCGTCATGTTGTGCATCAGTTTAAATTCATTGTAAACTGACAAATTGCTTGCCATTGGAAACTTTGGGTCAGGACACAGTGTTTCATTCATAAACACATATATAGTCATCAAGTTAAATTATTTGTAACTCCATTTAATATTTTAATAATTTTAATGTTTTAATAATGTTTAATGATATTTTAATAATGTAACATATGTGTTTCACCACTTTACATTACATTTACATCTTTTTTTACTGGTAGTACTGGACATTTTATAATGAATAATGTGACACATCCTTTTATGTTTTTAACCTTTTAAGTTGCAGAACAGAAGGATTTGTTAATGGTGATACAAAGTGCAGGTTCATTTTCTTGTGTTGCTTGATCTGTTTCATCAAGGCTTGATTGAATGGTTGTGAGTGAAAAGGAGAGAGAGAGAGAGAGAGAGAGAGAGAGGAAGGCCCTGCTGTTCTTGGGTCAGAGCTGGCAGTCACCCTTATGAGTGTCCAGGACAGATTTTTTTGCAGACAGGATGTGTGAGACATGCTTCAGTTCCCAGAGCACTGTGTATGTGTGTGTGACTCTGCATGCATTTAAACACAACAAAACAGATTAGCACAGTGATTAGTTGTTTGTATGTCAGGGTTATTATCATTATAGAAATAAAACACTTCTTGAAATAAAATTAAGATGATCTGAAATCATAGAAATGTAAACAGTAACACTTTAAAATTGGGTACACGCATTCCCTTTTAACTAAATGTTTTCCCTCAATAAACTCTTAAAAACTGTTGATTCATATAAAGTAGTCATTATATGAGATATGTGAAACTGGAAACTAAACTAAAACCATAAAAATAACTGAAAATTATTTGAAATGTCTTTAACATTAAAAATTGTAAAATAAAACTTGCCAAGGCAATGATTCTCTCTCTTTTTTTTAGTTAAATTACTTAATTACTTAAAATACTGAATTTATTATATGTTACATTTGTTACATTTGTAATTATCTGATTTCTTGAACAGAAAATTTAAGCTACTGTGAAGTTGTTGCACTTTTGTTTAAACCTGGGTTAAAGCTTGAAATTGTTGAATGAACTTGAAATTGTTTTTGGGATTCTACGCATTTCAGCAATCATAGCAATAAAGTTGCACTTTTGACACTATCTGATGTCTGCAGTCATTTTTTAAGTGCATTGGGGAAGAAAATCGAAAATCGAATCGAAACTTGTATTTTTCTTTAAAAATTAAAGATTTTTTTTAGGCAAAATTGCCCAGCCCTAGCGAAAATGTTTTGGGACCACTTGTAAAAATATAAAAATAGTTATTTGTTTTTTTCATCTGTACTTTTGACTTTTTAATTTTATTTTAAAGTTAATTTAATGTAATTTAATTCAGTAATGTAAAGATGTTACTGTTGTTTAGTTTTGTACAATTTAGTTTTAATTTGTTGTTGCTAGATTGCACTGTATACCCTATCTCTGTTGAGAAATACAGATATCAGCATTATTGGTAATCTGTGTGTGCATTTTCCCAAATAGTGCAGCCCTAACGTAAACTCATCCATACAAAATAAATCATATTGTCTATTTTCTTAGGAATTAACATCACTTTAAGCTCTGTGTAATCTGAAGGTGAAAATGATTTAAGCAACAGCATGTCTGGATGGTAGTGAAGTCTAACAAAACTATTGGTTTGCCAATACACAGTGATAACACCACTGAAATAATCAGACCATGAGAATACATAAAGGCCCAAGTAACTCTTGCGAATTTCAGACTTTGGCTCTCTTTCCGAGTCGTAATGCGTTTGTGGGTTGCTTCCAATCTAATTACAGCATGTTCCAGCACTCTGTGATGTTCAAAGATGAACACTCAGCGGCACGGGCAGAGAGACACTCTAGTCCAAAGCTGATGGATACAGAAATTAGTCATATTAAGACACTAAATAGCTTGAGAAGGGATGTCAGAAGCTGAACATGAACCAATAAAACATGTTTTGTACTGAAAGTCATTCTATAGCCTCATAGGGTTCAAAATTACATCTGTTGAGAGCATGTGGTGATTCTTTCTATATAATAAACAAGCTAATATGCCTCAGTTGGCCGTGTTTGTTGCAATTTCTGCATGCATGTCTGCAGCGGGTAACTTATTTAATAATCTACCTTTCCATACTGTGCCGCATGAAGATGATTTGTATTGTCCAGTGCTCAGGATCCTACTTTTATTATTATTTTATCACTCCTCACCTTTTTCTCAGCAAACCTTCACATAATTTGTTCTTCCTTAATGTAAATCACTGTGTTTCTGACAAATTTAGCTTGAAATGACATCATCAAAAGACATTTTCTCAAATGATTTAGTGTTGAAATCTTAATTTCTAGACTAGTGAGGCATTATGTTTATAACATTAGACCAAGTTTCACTACATAAATTGCCTCAGAGATTAGTATTCGATATATATATATATATACACACAAAATAAATATGTATTTTTACACCTAAAAAGCTTGAATTAATCATTTTATACTTGCCAGGCATAATTAGCCTTAGACAGGAACTTCTCTTCTTCCAAAATGTAATTTACTGCATTTTATTACATTACTTTATTCATTTACTGTGTGGTTTTAGAAGTAAACAGTTTTATTTATCATATTTTTGCTATCTAGCAAAGATTGGCTTTTTTTTTAAACTGCTATGCTCTTAAACAAAATGTGTTTTAAAAATAAATGAAAAAATATATTATAGTTCTAGATTATGCTAGCATATTTCGCAGTGCTCAGTCAATGTTTTGTAGAAGTTAGGCATAGAGATATAAATATTAAATACTGTGGGACCATTTTTGTCTGTTCAAGTTTAAAATCTACTACTTACTAATGAGTTCTACTCTGCAAAACGAACGTATCTTGTTTCCTGTTTGATTAAACATCAAAGGCCCATGCAGCATCTACCATGCACAAGAAATCAGTGAGATGTGAGATGCTGTAAAGTAATATTTCCATTAAGAGTTCTTAGTTCTGGAACATGCTCTGCATGAAGACGGTGCTAGCTTTCCCTTGTGACACCAACTGCATTATTTCATCGATATGTAATACTGATGCTAAGTCAGTCTTAATGAACATTTCTTCTTCATCCACTGCACTCTTCTGAAACGTAGAGATGGATTTCCACAACATGAAGAGAAATAGAAATGAAAGCTACAAGGCAGCTCTTTTAAGATTAAAATAGGGAAATAGCAGATGGCTCCTTCATCTCCTTTAGAAGGGAAAAAGTCAACAAACTGTTAATTATCTTAGCATTAATTATCTTAAAGACCACTGCTAGTTATCCTGACTCCGGCTCTCTTTAAGAGTGGGGGACTCTAAATGTAGCATGGATTGCAAAATTACCCTACGGACATATAGTACCTTTGGAAGTTCATCCTATTGTACTGTAATGGCAATACCTCCATCAGCTCAGCTAGTGCAGTAACTTTAAGCTGCAGCATTTTTTCACCAAAGCTGTCAAAGGTCTGAATTTCTTGCCATAAAATACCCTTTACCAGTACTGTAAATCACTTCAATAAATAATGCCTTTTCATTGACAGGAAGCTATTGCAAAGATCCCATAATAGCAAGCGGGCAACATCCATTATATTTTATCAGCCATCCGTGCCTCTAAATGGGAAGTAATACATATGAGTAGATGCAACAGTTTCAGTCCCACAATCCTTTAGTGCACTCTCCATTGTGCAGCCAATCAAACTGATGCCTTCAAACTGTGAAAAAGCACTATTACTCCCCAGGCGCTGTGGATTTGCCTTTTTGTGTGGTTTGAACCTTTATCTGTCTCGTCTTGTGATGCAGAATGCATTAGTGTTAAAACAGTGATTGCTGGGAGTTGTTTTTTGTCACTTCTATGGAGTCAACATCTGTTAACATCCCATGAAGAGCTGAAATCATAGAGGAGCCTTTTATTACTCCCTGGGTTTACTGTCTATTTATTTCCAATGGAGTAAATCAAATCAGGGTTTCTTTTACTAAAAAAGATAATGACTACACATGTGGATAATATAAGAACAGATTAGTCTAATGTATTCAATAAAAGGCATTACGTATGTGTTTCAACCTGGAGCAATAAATAAACTTTCTCGAGAGCATATAAGATGTTCTCATTCACTATGTAGTCTTTGGACAATTGTTGTATGAACATTTCGTAATGAAAATTATGTTTCTGTAATGATCCGTTTCAGTCAAAAAGACTCTTTATGCTCGATAGGCTGGAAAGTATTATTGGTGCATATTGAGCGGGGCAAATGAGAGTGCAGTTACCCCCTGAATAATGTAGAATAGCCATTGATTAGTCGTTTTATTGATCTCCTTTTGTAATGGCACAAATGGGGTCTTTAATTCCAAGTGGAAGCTCAGCAGGAAATGAACACAATTCATCTCATTATACGCTATTACACTAAACATCTTAGCTGGTTGCAGAAGTGGAGTGAGTAGAATAGGAGGTGATATTCCAGAACAGAATAAAACTAAAGTGAACTTCTGTGCATTTGTCCATGTAGTTGTAATGCAGATGGCGCAGTCTTTGCCAGCTGACACTGTAAGACACGTCTGCTATATTTAGAATGTGAGAGACAGACTGTACAACTACAATATAGAGGATGGCAATGGGGGGAAAGAAGCACAGTGTACTGTAGTGTTCCCAACAGGCCTGTATGCGCCTGTCATAAACGAACAGGCTTTTTTAGGAGCATGGTAGGACAGGTGCATGCGTGACATGATCTAGAAAATGAGTTCTCATTTATTGCATTAGGCAGTTCTAGGAAAAATACCGTTTTATCGTGATACTTGCAAGTGATCAGATGAATCTGAAAACACACTGCATCCAATTGGATGCCAAGCCCACCAAAATTTATAGCCTGTAATTTGTCTCTTCTCTCCTGACTACTGCAGTCAGCATTCCGAACGGACCTTCAATTACTGTGAGGCCTGCATTCATACTGACTTTCATTATTATTTATCTGCCGTGCGAGCTTAAAATATTTCTCGTAACGTCAATTTTATGCAAGCCAATTAAAACGTGTGTAGCTGAAGCAGCATATGAGGCATAAACATCTGATGAGATTAGAGAGCGCACATGGTTGTTTGGGGGGGGGATCGGTGGAGGGCTGCGTGCTCATAAACTCTTCGCTCTGTAATGAAGAGACATATTTATGGCAGCGATTTTGGAAAGTGTCCTCTAGAGTCACTGAAAATGTGCACACATCACTCCTCACTGTCTTGAAGATTCATTTGGCTGTCCTGCAGTGGAATTGCCATCGATGTTACGCGTAGCAAAAGATTTGAGCAAATGCATAACTCCGTCAAATGAGAGTGTAAAGTCTGACAGAAGTTGATGATGCATCGATGCACGTAAAAATGTTCCCTTGCTGGTTTTATTGCTGTTCAGCGTGTATATTATTTCTTTGGTGGTAAGAGAGCAGTCTGCTGTTGTCATGGAAATACTGGAAAGTGTGTTAGTAATTCGGGCTTGTCATCACCCGGTTTATGCTTGTTGCCAGATCTTCTGGTAAGCATAAACGAATCTGTCTCACGTTGTTGCGGAATATAAACGCAGTGTGTTTAAAATTCTAAATCAGTCACATGGTCACTTTCACACGCACTTCGTGCTGCATTAGACCTTTACAACTTTTTCTTAGTTGTGAGTAAAAAAGATTGTAATTATCAGAATGTCTGCATGAGCAGCTCATGTAATGTGGTGTGATCTTTTATAATAATAAAAAGAATCATGGAATCATTATTAGGAATTATTTTAAAAAAAATTAGTTAATCAGAAAATAAAGTAATCTGTGCTTCATGATCCTTACTGATTTTCTGCACAGGAAACATCTCTTACGATCAATCTTAAAGTGGTATGCTTAGTATTTTAATAAAAATTAGGATTAGGAAATATTAATAACATATTAATTTATTTGAAGAAAAAAAAAAATTCTTAAGGGCCCTATACCTTTATCCTAGTGTCTATTAGCGGTAGGCATTTGTCACTTGATTTATACAGTAGGCTGCACAGAGGAGCTCATATGGATATGCATGTGCATTTACACAACTCTCTGGTACAGTTGCCGTGACTTCAAAAAAGAAATCATTGAACTTCGATCAGAGCTTGCTGTGTAGTTCAAGCATGTTTTACAATCTGCTGTCCCCATGCATTACAACATACAGCCAAACTGAATGTTATATTTAGAGAAAGTCCTATCAAAGCTGAAAGCTTTTAGATCTTAGGACACCTTACGACTGTAGCATATTAAAGGAGAAAACCGACCCTCTATGGAGCGATGATGGTTCTTTTTGTAGTAGACTTACAATAAAAGTAGGGTAAAGCTTCTACAATAACGGAACATCAACCCATCACAAAGGTGTTGTATGTATATGCTGCATGAATTGTATTTTTCATCCTTTACCAAAATGATCATGCACTGCAAAACAGACAGAGGAGAGGGAAAGACAGAGAGAAGGAGGAAAAGCCTTGTGGAGGACAGGAATAACAATGAAGAATTGGAGGTGCCTTGCTTGAACAACGCACAGGGAATAACTCAGAAGAGCAGTTGTTCCAGAGCTGGAGAGAACTGTCAGAGAGCGGCGCTAGACAGAAATAATTGATAGAGCATTCCTCTCTTTTGCACTGCTCATTATCTTGTGTTGTTTCTGCATTGGTCCAACTACGTGATGAGGCTTGGAGCATTTCGTAGGAGCAGGAACTCTATTTGTGCCCGACTCAAACATCTCAGCGTACATTTGAGATGATGCAGCTTTGCTTTGAAACTGGCCTCAAAAATCGTTAAAAACACTCCAAACAGGAAAAAGTGAAGCCCAAATGACTGTGGACGGACAGCAGATGCTCCTTTATCAGTCCTGACTTTTTTACTCACAGTTGAAAGTAAGAATGTGCCCGGGGGAGCTGTCTAGAGATGAGATCTGAGAGTCACTTTGACTGAAGACTAAAACAGGACAACTAAGCTGGTCTTCAGCGACATGACTGTTTTGTTCAAACACCATGTATTCTTCAGCTGAATCCCATCCAGTCTAAACAGGCCAATTGTGTACCCAAGAAACCTTTAAAATACTTCATTTTAATCAAAACAGTTGTGGCTGTGACTTTAAAAAGCTAATTATTTTAGAGTGTTACAATGTATTTTAAAATATATAATGTGAAAATGTGAGTGGTGCAAAACCACTTTATTATGTAAGGGGGTTGCCAGATTTTTTTTCTGGCCCCAAAAAAGCCTACTCTCAATAATTTCAATATTTCAATAATTTATTAACACATTTGGATGTTCATGGTTTTCTGATGTTGGTTAATGGTCACATGGCATTTACATAGCAAGTACACAAATAATATATATTATATATATTATTATGAATTTAACTCTAAATCTAAAAATGAAGATATAACTACAAATTTAAATGATAATTGTCCTAATAATTATTTTATTTTACACCGCAATTGTAAATTACACTACTAATATTTAAGTATTGCATTCTTCACTTTTAATCATTCAGTTAATCAAACTTCAATCATGGCAGTATACTGCTGAAATGCTAGAAACTTCTATCCACAGAAACATTGGAAATAATCTGAATGTGTAGATAAAGTTTACCTACAGTATATTGAGGTTCTTAATTTAATTTCAACTAATTGTGCAGTCTTATTTATTACTTGACATTAGATTGTTTTGTTTATATTTGTTTTTGTCTTTATTGTGTATATTACCAAAATATTTACAATGTAACACTTTTTTTATACATATATCTGGCAGCTACAGGTCACTAAAGTGTCAGCAGAGTCATTAAACCCACAGCTAGGAAAGAAAACAGGAATATTATGCAATTTATCAGTTAAAACAAAAAACCTTTTAAAGATCTGGGGGATTTTTGCCCAAATCCCCAGTTAATTTCAACCCCGCTCCGTATGCAGTATGATTTCAAAGCGTCTCTGGATCTGATGTCTTAACCCACCTGCTGTAATCCAATCTGTGGGCCATCAGAAGCTCAGTGATCTCAGTCTCTGTCTATCTGTGGTCAACTGATTTCATGTATTTACAAACTAAAGGCAGATGGGACTGATGGAGGGAGGCACAGATTTTTGCCAGCTCTAAAAAACTGCAGAAATTGTGTAATTATGAGAGTAAAGTTTCAGCTGGTCAGATAGCACAATACCGCAGGATATGCAAGACGCTCAGTTACTAGCTGCAAACCACCCTTCCTGAGAGACGCAGATGCTGATGTGTTAATAATGAATACCATTGTCTTGTCTTTCTGTCTCTTGCCATTTTATCAAGTCTCTCGACTCATGATTGATGTGCGTAGCAAGACTATCTCTCTTATTTCTCTCTCGTTCCCTCGCTTATTCCCTACATGAGATTATTATCTCTCCCTTTCCTCTAGTATCTTTTTTTGTGTGTGTTTCTCTACGGTCTGCAGAAAGGTTGAAACAGAGTCTAATGTACCAGCCACTGGGTTTAATTAGCATTCACAGTGCCCTTGGGAAAGCAAAGGAACTTTCATTTCTTTTTTCTTAGAAGTTTCCTGTTTCGAATTAAGTTCTGGATCGCCTGATTTCTTTCAAGAGGCAGTAATGAGGAGATGGCGAAGATGTTGCAGAATGCAGTTCTACTCTGCTGTATTCTTCCTCCTGCTCATTCTCTCTGTCGCTCTCGCAGTCCGTTTGACTTACTTCCTCTTGCTCTCTTCGCTTCTCTAAAAACCTCATGAGTTTTCAGCCAATTAAGTTCTTTGTTTGTTGCACAGAGGATCATTTTATGGAAAGAGAGGAATGCTCTGTGGACTGTGGTGCGTTTGAAGAAGTGCTGGTCTTGCAATTATACAAACTGTGTTATGAATTACTTTATTGTAATTGCATCATTGGAGAGATGAAACCAGGCCAGCAAATAGAAGACAAATTGTTTTTTGTTTTGGATGCTTTAAAGAAATATGAAACTCAAACTCAGGAGAATTAGCTTAGGAGTTATAGATTAACCAAAAAAACAAACAACTTTGTTCAAAAAAATATGAGCAAAGGAGGCTGTGAAAATAAATCTGCATTGTTTATCTTTTTGATATTTCATTCCAAAAATTCTAAAATCCTAAGTTAGGAGCTAAAATCCTTACTAAATTAAAACAACTGAAACATGAAATAACTGTTCCCCTTCAATCGAATCTCCGTCGTTACATATGTAACGTCTCCGTTCCCTCCTTCAGGGAACGAGGGTTACCTTCATAACCTAGACGTTTTTTCCAATGCATATTGGCCACCTTTATTGACACCCTAGAACATTCTTATAAATAAATTATCTCTGAAGTATTTTCCAATTAATTGCATTTTTAGCACACCAGGGTGAATCGTGTGAAATTGTTTAGCCATGACCATGACACACAAGGAACACAAAACAAAACAATTTCCCTCAAGCATCCATCACAAGGCTTAAAACCAAATAATAGATCTGATGTGCAGAACCAGACTGTTGAGCTTCACAAAATAGAAAAAAACTGTAAGAATACAGCTAAAGCATTGAAAATGACCATTTCCCCAGTAGTTCCATTCAACTAAAGGTGTTAATAATCTGCCAGGAAGAGGATGTGTGTCTATAGTGCCCTAATGCATGGTCAGGAGGAGAGTTTGAGTAGCCAAAGACTCTCCAAGGACCACAGCTGGAGAATTGCAGAAAATAGTTTTTGGGTCAGAAAGCCTAAAAAAAATATCAAACACCCCTATACTGTATTATTATTGTTCGGGAGGGTTTCAAGAAAAATTCTCCTAGCTCATCCAAAAATGAACTCCAGCATATTCAGTTATCAGACTCGACTGGATTATCAAATGGGACTGGTTTCTGTGGTCAGATAAAACTATAAAAAGAGATTTTTGGCAGCTTACCCAGATAGTTTTAGTACAGGGATAAAAAGTAACCCATGCCCACGGTTAAATATACTGCTGGATCTTTAATGTTGTGGGCTTATTTATTTATTGCCAGAGGTCCTGGACATCTTGTTCAGATACTTGACGTCATGGATTTTATCAAATACCAACAGATAAAAAATCGAAACCTGACTGCCTGTCAGAAGTCTTATAATAGGCCATAGTTGGAACTTCCATCAGGAAAATTTACATCTTAAGATGGAAGAGTAATGTTAAGTAAAATTTCTACTGTTGTGTAAACAATTTCTTTCAGATTTCAAACCTTTAAACCTTTTTTTCTGTCAGCAGAAGATCACTGATGATACAGAAGCTGGTGGTACTGGCTAAAGTACAAATGCAGCTTAAAGACATCTCAATTTATTGATCACCTTATCTTCGTTCTGCTATAGACCTGCAGGCCAGAGACCTAGATGATAACGCTTTATATATGTTCTGTGCTTTTGCCAAACGGCCCATTATGCTGTGTTAGTAATATCAATGCAAATGGATGCTGAGAGAGTGTGCTATAAATGCACACCTTAACAAAAGGAACTTGACGTTGCTAAACTGGGAACTTAATAACAGTCAGCAAAAAAATTAAGTGTATTTACCAATATTACTATTACCTATGCAATTATTTTGTTTGTAAATTATGATGAAAGGCTGTTTTTGTGGCTCATTGACACAAAAATCGGTAAACCCAGTAATTACTGAAATATGCTTTCATCATAGACGTAACAGCAATTTCATCAAAATTTTTCCTTTTGAGTTCCATGCATGAAGGTAAATTGTACAGTTTTGGACCAACATGAAAGAGTAAAGGATGACAGATCTTTTTTTTTCTTGGGGTGTGCCTTGCCTATAAGGAGCTGTGTAATTAATCACAGTGCAGAGAGCTTCATCACTTACATAACACACTTCTTTCCATTATATGTAGGTTTAGAAAAATTAACAAAGAGGGAAGGAACAAGATAAAGAGGAGCACAGCGAGAGAGGAGAAAAGTGGAACAAGCAAAATGAGAGAGGGAGTAAAATTAAGGACACAATCTGTGCATGTTAGAAACCAGGATGTACTGTAAATCAGAGTGTGTCCCTGTTCTGCTTGATTATGTGCGCATTATGTCTTTCTGCATTTTTCCCCCAGTATATACTGATATAGACCCTGTAGTGTTAATACGTTACAATAGTCTTATGATGAATCTAATTAAACCAGCTTTACAAGTAATTTCTTACTGGGGCAATGTGTCTGGTAGCCTATTCTCAAACTGCACACCCACGATCACCCATAATCCATTCACTGACCATCTGATGCATCCAGTATTACACACAAAACTAGCAAGAGCTGGCTTGAATTGCCTCGTTAAATCTCATTGGTTGGCATTATGCAACTTCCAAGAGTATGAGGGCACATGTTCTTTAATCATTCAGTCCAGAAACAAAATCATAATTGATCCAAATTGATGTTTTATTCAAAGGTCTGGCTATACAAAACAACTTCCACTTAAACTGTTAGTGTTAACAGCTTTTCACAATGAAATCCACCCGTTTATCTTAATTCAATGTTAATCCAATGAAATCAAGGGAAATGTGTAGTCCACAAAATCCTATATTGATTTATTCCTGATTATCCCATACAATAGTTGTATTGAAAAAAAAAAAATCCTCTTCCAGTTAAACTGCCTATAAACAAGTCTTACTTTCAGCAAAAAAAGAAAGAAAGAGTCTGGTGTCAAATTTAGTTTATCTTGCCTGGAAGAAGGGAATCACTGATTTAGACTGTAAGTGTGGTAAAAAGCGCACAAAGGCCTTTCATTTGTCTTCATCACCCGATTTCCTTTACCCATAGTCATTCAGCTGCTCTTTTGTCCTGTATAATTCACAGCAGTGTTGTCAGGTAGGAGACTCTTAACAGCTAATCCTAACAGTTAACAAAAAAAGTCATCTGTAATACACACACACACACACACACACACACATATATACAGTATATAAAAGGGGTGTAAC
>JAUCNO010001004.1:1702258-1778830 GCA_032353835.1 Enteromius viviparus
CTAAATCTACGTCACCTGTATTTAGAAGGAACGCTAGCTTATACACAGAGCCGTAGATCACTGACAAGCTGCGCGTTTTATCACCCGCGAAACTCAACGCGGTATATACCGCCCAGCCCTAGTATATATGCGCGTGTGTGTGTGTGTGTATATGCGTATGTATGTGAGTATATATGCGTGTGTGTGTGTATGTATGTGTATATGCATATATGTATGTATGTGTATATGTGTGTGTATATATATATATATATATATATATATAAATACACTATTTATAATTATATTACAAAATAATATTTTAAAATAGCATTTAAATTTAAAAGTTTATTTTATCTATAAAATAACTTTTTTTCACTTTTATACTACACGTAAAATTTTACTACATGTAATTTTACCTATATTTGAAATTTTTTATAGCTAATTTTATTTTATTCAAAAATAAAATCTACTTCATAGCAGCTTTCGTATTATTGGCATCAACTATGTCTAAAAAGGATGATACTGAATCCATACCATTTGCTTGGCATACATATGTAATGGTGTATCCTCACCTCTCTCCTCCTGTCGCTGTTGTCTCGGTGGAGGTGCCATTTGATAGCAGCGTGGGGAGATCTGGCCTGGCACTCCAAAAATGTGCTGCTGCCCTCCACCCCATACTGCACTGTCTCTAGAGTGTTCTTATTGGCTGGACAACAAGAACAACATGTCATTTCTCATTGACATCAGCACAGCACTGGAGCAAGAACGAGAGCTGGCCATGAACTAATAGAGCAGAGCCAGTCGTGTCAGTCAGACTACAGTAATGTAAATAAACTCAGATCACAGCACAATTATGTTTTCTGTTAACAGCTCGTTTTGGGTGTATAATGAAAGTATGACATATACGCTTAATTTAAACTGAGTAAAACTGAATTCATAAACTGATAAATATGTCATGCAATGAAAAAAATATTAGCTGTGATTGATTTATTAGTTGTAGTTAGTTGTTTTTTTGTTTGTTTGTTTTTTTACTGTAATTAGTTGTAGTTATTTATTAGTGATTAATTAGTTGTCCAAACAATATTTATTAGACCGATGCATTTACACTACAATAAACAGGCAGAACTAAATATTTTTTTTGATATCACACATAATTAGTTTACATATTTACAAATATGTAGTTAGCTTACTGTTGGAATTGTATCCTCTGCACTGCCGTATGGGGTTCCCGTACTTCACATCCTGCCGCCGACTGCGCCTGAAAGGAAGCCAATATGACAAAATAAGAAATTTATTTACTACACACATATAAGGACAGTTTTCAGTAGACAGCTCATCTGATTATATTATTTTAATTCTTAGTTTCAACACGCTAAAGATATGACTGTCAGCTGGGATGAACGCTGGCAGTCTGAACAAGGGTAAAGTTCAGTGAAGAAAGACTAGATTAACGGTCTCTATGGGATTTCATCTTTCTGCAATTTTAGGGAAAGTCCCGTCTTGTTTCACAATAATAATACTTGCCCTTTACTAAATAAGATCCATATGGACACCTGTTTACCTCAAGTAATTGTAAATTTATGTGTTTTGCAGACGCATTCAAAAGAAAACTAGTTATTCCCCGAAATTTTCCAATATTACTAATGCATCTGACCACATGAAAGCAAAACATCTTTAGTTGCAACATCTAATGAACAAAATTTCCTGAAATTCGGAGGCTGTGACTGTAAATGAGGACTGAATGCTCATGCACGCACATGACTGAAATATGAGTGTTGATAATTAAGAGTTTTTGGAATTATGTGTTTAGTGAGGTTTTATGACTATTTTATGATTATTTCCCATAAATATTAAAGGGTTAGTTCACCCAAAAAATTAAACTGGTTTACTTGCATTCAAGCCATACTAGGTGTATACTGTATGTCTTCTTTCAAATGAATTCAATCCGAGTTATAGTCAAATCATTGTAGTGGGCGGGTCTTTCCCTCTAACAGTTCAAAACACATTTAATGAAGCACATGCAAATGTAATAAAATGTGCCTCACACGGTGAATGAAGGCCTACTGTACTGAATCAATGTTTTTTTAAAGAAAAAAAATACATATTTCAAATGTAATAAACACATTTCTATCACTTCCACTGACTGTGGCATGTGCGTGACACACATCCTACGACATTCGTCTGAACGCATGCATTCACTACAAGAGGCTATTATCCACCCCCTGAAGCTGCGTAAGGGACAATTTATTACATTTGTGCACACTTTATTGGACTCTTAAAGGGAAGAAGTGCCAGGACTATTTTTAATACAACTCCTAATGGATTCCCCTGATAGAACATCATACATACTTGGCTTGAGGGTGAGTAAAACACATGCTAATTTTCATTTTTGGGTGAATTAACCCTTTAATAAAACAATATAATGGGCCATATTCAAATCTTCATTTCTTTGTGTCTAATGGACTAAGCACTGGGCTATTATTTTTTTAAAACCAAACGTTCTCACTGTTACTGTACACACGTAAAGATGCGGGCTAACACTGTGTGTAAAAGTCTTTTGGTTTAAAGTGCTTTGGCATGTTTACCTCTTCTGTGAGGCGGAGTACCGAGAGCAGGACTTGCCATCCCAGGCACAATAAGGGTCCCGGGCCAAACAACAGTCTGCGCATGCCTCACCATAGACGTCACACCTGTGCAGGGCCAAATGAGTCACTCCAACCTCAGACGCCACATATAGTTGTTGCTGCAACAAAATGAAAACACATTGTTATGCAGAGTGATAGTCTTTTTCTCTCTGCTTTTAGATATTTAATTTGATCCTGAAACTTCAAGGTACATCATTTACTATTTTAAAACCTCTTTGGAAAGAAGAAACCCAAAGGTGACTGCAGGTATGTGCAGGTTTGCTACTGCAAATTTTAGCCTGTTTGGATAATGGAGTTTTTCTCCTTCAGCACGTAGACACTTGACATTTCTGTTTTTAGGATCAGCTTTTCTTGGAGGACTAGGGTTTAAATTACAGCCTAGTAATGATGTCATGCCACATCTGCCAACAATCCCAATTGTGAAGAAAGAATAAAACTCAAGTGAAATTTAACATCATCTCCATGCATCTGTACCATTGTTATCCCCGAATGAAAGCGGCTTAAGGATTACAGAGATAGAGCAGTTGCACATCTAGCTTAAGTGGGTTTATTGTTGTCCTCTTCATGGGTTCATGAATTCTTCCAGTATTTATATAGCACATCAATGTTTGTGAACCACATCATTAGGTTTAAGGTACATTAAATTCTTACCCGTTTTGAAGAAATCTTCATAGTTGTGATAGGAGTAGGGACCTGAAAGTGAAAGATGTACATTTATTGTGTATGCCTTATATATATACACACACACGCACTAACATGCAAAAGGTTTTTTTGAAAGACATTAATTTAGCAAGGATACATATACAATCATGTAATCTCGGTTTTAAATAAATGCTACCCTTTTGAACTCTCTATATTTTTTCTCTCTATATTCTCTATTAAAAAAAATTTTCCACAAAAATATTAAGCAGCACAACCGTTTTCAACATTGATAATAATAACAATAATAAATGTGTCTTGAACAGTAAATCAGCATATTAGAATGATTTCTGAAGGATCATGTGACACTGAAGGATGCTGTAAATTCAGCTTTAGCATCACTGGAATAAATTGTATTTTAAAATATATTAAAATAGAAAACAGCTTTTGTAAACTAGAATCATATATAACAATATCACTGTTTTTACTGTACTTTAATCAAATAAATGCAGCCTTGATTATTTGAAGAGACCAACCAGAATCAAGTATTTCAAAGAGCTGTCTAATATTACGTTAGTGGACAACAGGAGATCCAGGGTGCATCTCTCACCTTAAAAACCTCCACTTCCTCCAGCACCAGTTCCTCTGTCTGCAGGTCATCTCTGGGCAGGACAATCACCTTCTGCACGGTACCTTTGTCTGCAGGCCAGAAGAAAGACAGTCAGATTAAACGGATTAAAGCACCACGATATTCCTCTGATAACTTTGCTTTTCCATTTTTCCAGCCTTTTTTGTCAGCCCTGATAAAATCACGATTATTATATTTCACCGAGTACTGAAACACTTGAGGTATCTTTCTCTCCATCCCATCTACCATGTAGACCCTTCACATTTTTCCACACACCATCTCTTCCTTTAAAAATCCCTCTTTTGTCTTTTGTCTTCCCTGCTTTTCACGGCATACTCATCTTTCAGCTCGACTGTATCCTGTCAGGCTCCGTCTCTACTAGAAAGCTGTGGTATTTGAGTGGCTGTGTCCTAGCGAAATGCTTGTTTGATTTAAGTGGGCCATTGCATTCCTCAGTGCATGTCATCAGAGATTTATTGCAACCGGAGCAATACATCTAACCTGAGCTTTGAATGCAGGCGAGCTTAAAGCCAGGGACGCTCCTGTGAGTGCTTGTAGGTGCAATGGGCCGCGCAGAGTTGATTTAAAAGCCCATTAGACTCTCAGACTCACAAAGCAAGAAAAGCAGACATAAAGAGATAATCTACAGCAAGACCAGACCAAAGAACGATGTCATTTTGATGCTTTTAGGTTAAAAGAAAGGAGATGAGAGTTAGCTCAGCTGTTGTAAGTTGATGGATCTCTATGAAGTGACCCTTCAGCCTTAATATCCTGCATTCAGTTTTTAATATCAAGAACAGAAATAGAGTAAGTAGAGTCAGATGCTTTCACCTCCTCTGATTTATGTACAGTAGACTGAGAATGAAATCCTGCGGCAGTTTCAGTGTCTTGACATGGTAAGATGTCAATTACTGTACCTAAAAACCCTAATATGCACACGCTTCTATTTCAGTGTTACATCGATAATGAAAAATAACAAATATGTTTTTTTGTCCTACTTTATATTAGGTGTGCTCAACTACTGTAAATGCACAATAAAATAACTTCGTATTGCATTGCAAATCAAGGGAACACTTTATTTTAAGGTGTCCTTGTTAGACATTAAATGTGCTTACTATTATGATAACAATAAATTATGCATAATTACATGCAAGTAACCTTACTCTTAAGCAGTAGTTGTATCAAATTATTTAAATAAATGCAAGTACTAAAGACTACCAAATGTAAAGTGGGGCCTGTTTTTCATTTTAGTAAAAAAAGGCATTAGATAGCAACAACATTAGATCGTATGGAGAATTTTAATGCTGTTATTAAAAACATTTACATTCTATTACACTAGTTATCGCATTATATCTTGTAGCCTTAAAAATACTGAGGCTCAAATTAAACCTAACAATAAATATAACCATTTATTTTTACAGAACTATCAAAAATCTAACTTTAAATATTGTAAATAAAAACTGCATGCATATAACATGATAAGGTAAACAAAAACTTAAATAGGTAAAAATCAGACAAGTTTCCAAACTTACCTGTACCCAGGAAGAGCACTTCATAGTTGCCGTCTGCTGCGGTCACCTGGTCCACAGTGATGGTGGTGAACTCATAGTCCACGTTGGTCCTGACCACCAGGGGGCGCTTGTGCACTGGATACACAGCGTTGTACATGGTGGGATGGTTCCGCATGAAGTTGATGACCTCGTCAGGGTAGTCTTTCGTGGACTTCATGCTAGGGGTGAAAGTCCCACCAGGACACTAGCAAACATGGGTAAAGGGGACCAACCTTAGCCAATGAGATCTGTGTATTCTCCTAACATTAAGCCTTACATCTAAAAGGCTAAATCCTTTTTATTATTTGTACTTTCAGCTTGGTTTGACACTTGGTTAAGTTTAAACATGTTGTTTTAACCTTCAACAGCAGGTTTAAATTATTATTTCTATATCGGTATGCCAATAATTCATCTTATTATTGGTAGTCTGGTTCATAAGAGATGAAACTCACTGTTCCTGGACGAGGGTAGGGGATTTTTCCTGTGTAGGCCACCCACTGATAATTGGGACCTTCTTTGTGGGCAAAAGGTCCATTGAACACCATCCGAATGTCCGCCATTGAGTAGACGCAGACCGCTGAGCCTTTAAATACAGAGCTGTGGGGAAAATGTGACAGTTTTTTGTTATAAAGCTCATATATAGAGCTATTAATGGATAAAGATGTACATGGAAAAAACTGATGCAAATGCAGTGGATAACTGCCCATGCTAAACAAGCACTTCCAGTGTTCACTACAGCTTGCAGATCAAGCAAGACATTTTCTGGTATATTCAAACTCACCCAGATACAGAGAAGACCCCATAGATGACGGGATTTTTAGTGTCCTGCGTGGGCTGTATGTACACATCCCCTAAAAGACACAAACACAGAGAAGCATTGCAGCGACAAAGCTGGAGAACACTTTGCTAATATTTGCAGTGCATAAATCAAGCACATTTAATGAATGTTGGGACAAACTTCCTGTGAGTCAGAGTTTCTCACTGCATTTCTCTCACCATCTCGGAAGCAAGGAGAATGTTTAGACAATTATTTTTATAGTTTTTTTTTTAACAGCAACACTGAGACACAATACAAATCTTAACACACTGATTTTAGGAAAGAGATTGGGTAAATAAGATAACTGGACAGTAAATAATGTTTAGGAGACAGTCAGTGTTCAGGCAAAGACATTGCATGTCATCACTTTAATGAAACTTGCTGAGCTGGCTTGCATAAACACTTATGTGTGCATATGAGTGTTTGTGTGTGTAAAGGAATAAGTGAGTGTGTTTAAAGACCTCTGAAGTGCTCCTTAGGGAGAACTCGTAGGATAATAAGGATGAGGATGGCAGAGCATATGGTTCCTATTGTCTCACACACACATCCTGCCAACCATTATATCCTAGTAACTATAGTGCAGGTGAAGCATTATGTGTGTATGGATCAAAGACATGGGCTTATGTGACAAATTCATTCATAACTCATTCACAGTGCTAGAAACTCATGATCTTATACAGTAAATGAAAAATGCATGTTTTGAAATAGATAATGCACATGTTGCAGATACATAGAAGAGTTCATGTCACAGATGCAGGTTTAAATCGAGTCTGCAACACCTCCACTCCTCTTATTTTTCTTATGCTTAATACTAATAGCACTTCAAGGACTACATTTGCCAACCTGAGGCAGATTTCCTCCCCCTTTTTCCTTCACAACAGGAGAACTGCAGTTAATGGCGTATATCTAAGGATCTTCAACAAGGATGAACACACATACTTTTAAAATGACAGCATTTTTTTTAACAAACATTTGGCCATCTGGGACAAATTTGCCAAATTCCTAACATCTTCCAACTTTCTGAACTCCCGTAAATGCAAACCCTGAGTCACATGAGCACAGCAGCTGTATAGAATCTATTCTACATGGCAGAAAAGTTCATTCTAAACATAAAACAGCATTTATTTACAACTTATGTGAACTACTTAAGTGCAACAATCTACAACAGAAAGTAATATAGGATGGTATTTGACATAAACAATTCATTAGATTGCTTAAACTTATGCTATGATATTATGCTATATTAAATTTTTTAATCAGCAAGGATGCGTTAAATCCATCAAAAGTGAAAGGTACTTATCTTGAAGCACTTTGCATCACTAAATAAACCTTATTTCAAAATATATTAAAATTTACCATTTTTAAATTTCAATAATATTTCGGAATATTAGTTTTTACTGTATTATTCTATCAAATAAAAGACTTCTTATTTGTTTGTATATAATTGATCTGATTTCTAAAGCATGTTCATGTGTAATTATTATTCTGACTACTACTATGACGCATTGTACTCCCATCTGTATCATAATACAAGCTTAATTCTGTTCATTAGTATCTCGCCACAACTCAAACGCACTACAGCTTTTTTGCCTTATTAAAAATGCCTGGACATCACTCCTTCAACACACACAACTATATCATCACCTCTCCGTGAGCCTGTGTAAACATCCTCCCCACTTATTAAGAGCCAAACATGTTTATAAGCCTTGAGCGACTGTGCTCGGGAGCCCAAATCTGCTCTTTTAATATGAGCAACAGCAATAAATTCCAGCATGATCATAGTCCGCCGTTTCCCTACATCACTGGGGCCAATTAGTCTGGAAATGACTGTTAGTGCAAGAGGGAGACCCTTAGTGGACGCGGCATTCCTGTCGGTCCACCTGATCCGTCCACAGGGCATGGACTTCTCTCTGGACGCTATCCGAACTCCCTTCACTCTCCGCAGCTCATGGCACATCTCCCACGCCTTCAGTCTTCTCAAAAGAGCTTTTTGTTCAGAAAAAGAGGGTGTATTTCTGTAACATGGCTCCATCTCAGCATATGGACGTAGGGGGGGAATCTTGTGCCATATGGCAGGGAGGGTGAGGTACGTCACCTGGCCCGGTGTAAATGCAGACCTGGAGGCCCCTGTTAGGGGATCCAGGATGTTGTGGGTGGATGGAGGGTTTGCATGTGGTTTTGTAGTAGGGTGTGGGCGACATTGGACAGGACCATTGAAACCTGACTAACCAGGAGAGGATCTTTCTCGTTCACACACAGCTAAAGTGATCCCTGACTGGCCTCGGGCCAAAGCAAACCACTTTAAGAGCCGAGATGGGGCCTTTCAACTGACGACTTTATCTGTTGGAGATGAACAGAGTGAGACAGAAACAGAGACTTACTGAGATCGTCGAAATGCGTTTCAATTCCGTCAGCTCCTGGGACCGAGCAGATGAGACGGGCTTTCAGGAAGGTGCTCCACTTGTTGACCAAGCAGCAATGACCGCCATCATCGTTCTGTAAACACACACACGTTGAGAACCGTCGGTTTGAGTCGAAATCAAAGAGAGGTGAAATAGCTTGCATTTAATTCATGGCAAGCCCCTCCGCAGCGGGAGAGAGAGGAACAAACAGTAAGGAAAAGTTAGCTGTGAGAAGACAAGATTGCAAATAGTGTCTCGTTTGATTCACAAAACACACCCATCTGGTCTGATGGCCGGCCAAATTTCAGGGAGAGGTGGTTGAGGAATCCTGATTTATCATCTGACTTCAATCCCAGCCTACTCGTTTGGAGGCATGAAGGGAAAGTTCACCCAAAAATAAAAAGAGAGACATTCACAGTCCTCACTGATAATTATTCAATATCACCCTTTGTGCTCCCCAGAAGAAAGCAAGCCATGTCATTTGGGGAATGACATGAGTAACAGATGCAGCTAAAATAGGTATATACGACAAACTGTATATATGATATGAATGATATCTCACTCCTGCACGTTTCATCTTTGATCACATGAATCATTGTTATTAATAGAAGCTAAAGATCTTTGTGAGAGAGGGTGGATGGTGACCAGATGGGTTCAGATGCGAGATGCAGATTGGCTGGTTCTCTGGAGGGTGATCTATAAAGCCTTGAGCTCAGGGGTGTGTTTGCGTGACAGGTCACTACATGACCCCGACTCATAAACAAAGATCTGGGGGGGCTGCACGACAGAGACCACGCACTCGTATAAACACAAAACAGAAAGCGGATAAACACAAAAACCCAGCCACCCACACAAACACACATGCAATGTCATATACCACCATGTGGTTCCACATATGAAACAGCTCAATGAACACATGCATGTCACAAAAAACACACAAGAACAAATGCATGCACGAAGGCGCACACATAGCTTTTGCACGGTAGATCTGCTAATATTCTAAATATTTTTATTGTGTAAGAAAAATGTGCATTTCAAATTCATTTTTTCATTTGTTCACTCTTCATCAGTGAAACTCTGAACATATGCATCATGGCTTTCGCAAAAATATTAAGCATCGCAATATTATTCAATACTGAAAATTCTGCTTTGCAATCACATGAATAAATTACATTTGAATAAATATTTAAATGCAAACCAATGACTTTACATTAAAATAATGATGGTAAAAATAATGGACAATATTACATATGGGCAAATATGGACTAATTATGATGGTTTTCTGCCCATTTTGAAACTTGACATAGTAAATCAAATTTAAAAATACCTTTTAAACAAACTATCTATTATACAATATCTAAACATGCTGCATTTTAGTTTAAAAAAAATAGAAATAATTATATATAAATATAAATATATATAAAAAAAAAAATAATAATAAAAAAAAAAAAAAAATATATATATATATATATATATATATGAGTTGACTAAATTTTGTAGGTTTTATATGGCTTGACTTCGTTTGTAATGAACTTTTCATTTTTTATCCCTCCAAGTACAGCTAAACACAAACACACCCACAAGCTTACATTTGAGGCCATGAAGATGCACCACAAACCCTGTGGAGTTTACCGCTGTGGCTCAAGCCTGCCATTCCATGTTTGTTTTCATTGCCCTGCTCAATTTGCAATTGTGGTCTGGCGCTATTTTCATTAAGAACTTGTGGTTAAGCTCCACTCTCGGGAAATATTGCTGTGGTGCTAGTGAATAAGCCATCCTTTCCACTGCAAGCTGTGGTGAAGCAACTCTGTCATACACAGAGCGGCTGACCTGACAGGTCAAAAGGTCACGGGTTCAGGGGTCACATGGATAGAGAGACGTATTGTAAGCAGGGAGGTCAAATATGTGTGGATTTCGGCACGTCAGCGGCAAGCAAACAGTAATGGCACAGTCGAGTATCCAACATCCACGGCTCGCTCGTTTGCTCTTGGCTGTAGCTGGAATCTCTTTCAGAAATGCTGAACTGTACGGAATGTCTCAAACTTTGGCTCATATTTATCACATCATATTTTAGGTCAGAGATTGTAGCTCACCAGGCAGATTCGGCCGATGCGTGACTGTGATTTGGGGCTCTGGCCCATCTCAGAAAACTTCTCACGGAAGAAAAAGTAGAGTTTGTCATCATTTTTTTCGTTGCTGTCAGGGATGAGGTGCACATGGACAAATGAGGGGTCTAAAAAAATAAACAGAGAGAGAAAATGCTCATTTTGCACAATTAAAAATATACGTGAAATAATTAGAACTACTTAAGTTATCTGAACAAATATAAAAAAAAATGGTACAAAGTACAAATGGAGAGAGAGAAAATTAATTGAGATAAATTCATCTTTTTGATAATTAGATGAATAACAAAGTGTCTCCTAATTTACCTTAACTGTAGGTTTCAAAATATAAAATAATATAAATATATAAACACACAAACCCATACGCTAAAACCTAAACAAAAAAAACAAGCAAAAAATAAATAAAAATAAAAACTAAATTAAATTAACCACCATATCCACTTATTTACCATTTAGCCATCTTGAGTTGTATTGGTCAGTGCGCATGATGGCATTTTTCCCCAATGTTCGGAAAATAGCAGAGTCTGTTCCCATGAAATCAATATACACCCCTGCGTACAGTTCTCCATCTAAGAGTAACAACAACAGAAAGATACAAAGAAACTTAGACTGTGAATGACTGAATGTGAAAGAATGCAATATTCAATTTATAAGCTATATATATATATATTAAAATGAAACATCAGCCACACTCATGATGATGGATTACTGAACATTTCAATGTTATACAGAGATGATCAGTCCAGAGAATTATTTTTTAAGGGAAATATTTTATATATATATATATATATATATATATATATATATTTAAACTTTGTTTTTATTTGATGAATAGTTATTATTTTTAACAATAATACATTAATTATGCATATGTTAAGAATTTGACCATAACACTGTACAACAGTATAAAGCTTGGCTTGGTGGCAACTGCCAACTTGCATTACACACTGCACAAGATTAATGCCCACTGGGTCTCATATGCGCTGGTCATTATGCATGTGCATGTGAGGGGTTATTATTGCCTCTAGAGGAATTTGTTCCTTGTTAAGTAGTGTGGAGGTCAAGTGTGTGTGTGTGTGTGTGTGTGTGTGTGCAGAACCCAGTTGCAGGCCATTTGAGCAGGTGTCTCAGCGTGTAGTTGGCAAAGGCCACGGCTGTTAAGGAGGGGCTGTAGAACCAGGGCCAGGAGGAGCGCTGTCATGAGCGACTCTCAAGATTAATTCTCTCTCGGAGGAATCCAGAACACAGGGCCTGCCCGTTTTTGCCCACACTTGCTTCTATGTACAGCGGGAGATACGAGTTCAAACGGAGGAGTTTGTAGAGGAAGCATGCTGGATGTAGAATCTGATTGTTGACAGTCTATTTGTTCTGCCCGGCAGCAGTTTTTCCGATGGCATATCAAAACTGTTGATTCTCAGGGGAAGTCTAGGTGCCAACCTGTCAGAACGCCTTGTAAATTCAACCAAACAACTCTAATATATGAGGTGGTAGTTAAATACAACCAGACAGGCAAGCACTAAAGCGTTCTTTCGACAAATAGCATGCCAAATTGTTTGCAAAAGCTTCCTTGTCGTGTTTGTTTGTGGCTTTTAAGGTCGCGCTTCGTGCAAGACTGTGATAAATTGTTTTACTGGCTTAGCTAAGTGGTTTTGCTAGTTGTGGGCTTTGCTAAGCTGTGCTGATTAGATGGTTCAGCCGGTTGTTTTCCTAGTCAAGGGTTTTGCTGAATTACCTGCTGAATTAGCCCTACTAAATTAGGGCTTTGTGTTGTTCTTTGGACTCGGCTGATGACGTGCTAGTTTGGTAGCCAGAGGAACCTAAACTTGCATGTTTTTATTTAGGGCTGCATAAAATAATAAATTGCGAAAAAGAATGACTACTACAGTACTACTACTACACTTTTCGATTGTTAAACTTTTATTATTGCAGAGTTGAGTGTTTCTCTGTGAACATGTAGACCTCTCTAAATGTAAAAAGATTTTTTTGTCTCAAACACTATTCTGAAATGACCCGTTACCAGTGATGTATAAACCATCAGGTTTGCTAGTGCATGAAGACTTGCAGTGAGAAGCATCATTAGAGGACTTGTTAAAACACTCCGTTCCCTTGCTTGATTCACGTGTTTCAATATAAAAGGCTTTTACTGCCATCTGAGTTCTTGATTATGAGCTACTCAGAATTCATGGTTTGGACTTTTCCAACACAACCAATAATGCAGTGATTTCTCCATTTAATTCAATTTAATTGTCACTAAGTCAAAAAATGGACCCTTCTCGTGTGGAAATATGTTTGCAGTTTTAAACGGAATCGCTGAAAGGACTTACTAATCAAAGCAGAGACACTGTTCAGTTTTGGATCATATGGGCACTTTCCCTTCCCAGAATCCTCTTTGCCGGGCTCCAGATGGAAGATGTATTCCTGAAAGGAAAATTGAAATCAAACATCATCTCTTTGTCTTTCAGTCAATAATTCTGTAGAATCGCTTTGCATATGTCCTCAAATCCAGATTTAGTTAACAAGGTTAGACATGTAACGGCAAGGATGCACAGGTGGAACGAGAAAAGCAAAAGCACACATTTAAATAATCTCAGAGACAGATCTATGAATACAATGTGCAGATAGAAAGTTTCACTATCCAAACTTTTCTGCTCATCTGTAGCCTGCTAACACCTGCCTAATCCTGCATCGTGAGCGTGGCGGAATGGCTTACTGACACCAGCCCATCCCAGAATCCCTCAGGCATGATGTAGAAACACTGACTGACAGGTATTTGGATGTGCGATTTAGGAACTGCCATGAGCGTGTGCTGACATGCCCCGAAGACTCACCATGAGCCAGATCCATAGTTTTGTAACCCGAAATTTTCTTCTACAGACACAGGAGGAGACAGAGGAGTGCAGGACATTTCTATTCTTATCTATCAACATTCATTTAAAGAGGAGAAGAACGGCTGTCAAAATATTCAGAGTTGTCCAGCATTAACAGATTGCCTTTCAACCTTTATTAAAATCAACACTTCAGAAACAAACTGACACTGGCAGCTCCTGCAGGGTTGTCTTAAATTAGAAACATTAAATGTTCCCTACATTTTTGTTGTTTTACACACGTTGATATGGGGTATTGAATGGTAATTATAGTGTGCTACGAAAACTATACAAAAATTATATTTTTTTAAATCAAGTTTGGGCTTGCAATCAATTCATGGCAAATTTTGTTCTAAAAGATTTTTCTTTGCTGAATTTAAACTTTTAAACTAACATTTAAATAAAAAAATATGTATGAATTTGTATGAATAATTTTTATTAATAAGGGAACTGATCCTTTTTAGAACTCACATTTTACTTTAATTAATTAATTAATTAATTGTATTTTTTAAAGAAATTAATTTTTAAATATAAAAAATACATTTATCTGTTGGTTATTTTTATTTCCAGTAACCAGCAGGACACTGAATAATCAGCTTTCAGGAACTGAGACTGTGCTACTGTCAGTCACTGAAGCCTTACGGATTGTTACCAGATCAACTGTTCTGATCCTGCTGGATCCATCTGTCACTTTTGACCCTGAGATCCTGCTGTTTGCCCTCTTATCACTGGACATCACAGGGATTCAACTTTCAGGGTTTCTTGGGGAGGGAATCTATTCAAAATACATCAGCTGGTAACTGGCGTTCCTCAGGGATCAGTTCTTGGACCCCTCCTCTTCTTCATATACACTACCTCGCTGGGACCCATCATACAGGCACATGGTTTTTCCCAACATTGTTATGCTGATGACACACAGCTTTTTTATTTCAACCAGATGATAAAACGGTATCTGCATGGATCTCCAGCATCCATGGATGAAAGAACATCACCTGCACCTCAACCGTGTAAAGACTGAGCTTCATGTCTTCCACGCACCTCTAAATCTACAGCATGAAATTACCATTCAGTTAAGCTTATCAACGGTTACCCCATCAAGTTCAGTCAGAAATCTTGGAGTAATCATAGAACTTCCATCATACACAATCAAACTACTGCAAATGATTCAGGATGCAGTAGCACAACCGGTCTTTTAACAAGCCTACAAGGGCCCACCTCAAATCCCTCTTCATCTCCCTGCACTGGCTACCTGCTGCAGTCTGCATCAAGTTCAAAATATTAAAGCTTGCAAATAGAACAGCCCCAGAATCAGCACGACTCCTATTCCCTTATGAATCTACATCCCCTCCAGAAGTCTGCGATCTATAAGTGAGCAACACCTTGTGCTACCATCCCAGAGACGCACAATATCCTTGAAAAACAAGTTCCTGGCTGGTAGAATGATCTTCCCATCACCATCTGGAACACTGAAACGCTGACAATTTTCATGCAACAACTAAAAAAACTCATCTTTAATGTCACTATTCAACTAAAAATTAACAATAATAAAACAAAAACTTTGATTTGTCTTTTCTTATTCCTCCATCCAGCTTGTACAAGTCTGAGAAATGCCTTAAAAACAAGCCCTTCCTGTGTGTAGTAATCATTTAGTCAACAAGTGAAGTGTAAGGTTTTAGTCTTTACATTCTGATGCTCAAGCCTACAGTATTGTATTGGAGGGAGCTGAGGTCATGAGAAGGTTAAACACTTCTTCCTGTGATGTGAAATGCATGACGGCTGAAGTATTTGAGTAATGTTTAGCTGTATAGGTCTATTATTTCCTCTGCTTCTTTGTGTTTGGTGAAGCTGACTTGTGTTTGCTCTGGATCAACCACCTAAAAGTTTAGTATTCACTCCTTTCAGGGCAGGAAGTTGATGTGTGTGATCAAAATAAAACCAAGAAAGTTATGTATTGCAAGTTAATTATTTATAAATAAACTGCAATTTAAACTGCTTTTTTGGAGTATGTAATGTACTGTTGCACAATCTTTCAAATTAACAATTAACTAAGCTCGGAGGGTAGTTTTGCAGGTTGAACTACTGTACAAAGAGAAAAACATACAGCAAGCTAAGACATTACAGAAGAACAGAACATAGATCAGTTAACAGAGAAGACACATATTGAAACTAAAAGAAGAAACCTTTAAATCACAAAAAACAAGATGTGAGACATAGAACAAAGCTTAAAAAGAAAACATGTTAGAAAGACGAGACAAAGAGTTAACTAAAAAACATCCAGGCATCCAATGAGATGGAACAAGAAAGACACAGAGGAACGAAGAGCATGCAGGTTATGCATATTCAGACCCAAGGAGAGCCAACGTGCTCACTGCAGACGTTCAGACCCGTCTCCCACCTGTAGTCCTGTCTCATCAAACACTGTTTCAGGTTCAGCTGCACGACTAGTTCTTCCTCTGGTCTGGGGCATCTGGAGATGCATGGCGGTCTACAAAAGAACATAGTCACATGATCTGTGATCTTACTCACTTACCAAGCATGGTTGTCCCTTACACAAATAAAAGAGGAAAAGTTAGGCACTGAGGTGACCTTTAACACTTAGAGAAGACGATATTTGGTGTATGTGTTTTTATGAATGTTTTTGTAAGTGAAACAGCAGCCCTGTTCCAAAACCTAATGAGCTAAAAAAAAAAAAAAAAAAAAAAAAAAAAGGAAAATTTAAGGCATCGCTGGCAATCCCAGAATCTACTGCACAGAACTTAATGCATAAAGAAAAATACACACATAAATACACAAAAAACCTTTTACATTACACTTTTTGTGTGTGTGTGTGTGTGTGTGTGCATGTGATCAATCAATGCAGGTAAATTTTTAGCTGGATTATAATTCTTACATTTTCATCATACTATTATTAATATAATACATAAATATATAATTATATTTTATATATAACGATTTTATATTTATCCCATTAACATGGACATTTAAATTAACAGTATATATATTAAATATAAAAATTATTTAAAATATTAATTAGTGACACTTATAAATGTTATTAATATGAGAATTGCTTAGATTTGTCTACATATCATTTACTTTTAATACTTTTTTTATTAATAAATTATTTTACAAAGTATTTATGTAGAGTTTTTGCATACTGTATTTTGTTTGTCAATTATCACTTCACTTAAGATGTTACTTTAATAGTAGGAGAAGTTGACTCCCTAAGGCAACCTAAGGTGATCTAGATGGTCTTGCAGTCTCTACAACCCCTCTTAAACCATCGAAACAGACCAGGTTTACTGCACAGCTTTTTTGGCATGGGCATCACATTGTTCACTAGGTTGCAGAGTTAGCGTGTGGAAGATATCAGGCTCTACAGAAACCTTAAAGTGTGAAGCAAAACTCGTCTGGGATTGTGGTGTCATGTTTGTGCAGATGCTTATCATAGCAGATGATGTTGGATGGTTTGACCATGATGAGTTGCACAGGCTCTCGGAAAACCCCAAAAATCAACATTGAGAGTCAGCACGTCTGCTGCGGCCACATGTGTTTCTTTCAACATACTGTCTTGGGTAAAGTCTGAATGCAAAGTCTAGGCTAGCACGCCAAAGACCTGCAGCAGTCGGCCACATCTGGATGTCTTTGGATTAATGTGTGTCTGTATGTGTTAGACCTGATGTGTGTCGTGCTCATTGGGACAGACGTTGAGCTGTATGCCTGACTGGAGGACTTTGTGGATGCAGACTGTGACCCAGGTTTCCTGTCTAGAAAGAGCTAGGTGTTAAGGGGTATGATATCACCTCTCAGCTCTTATAGAAACATTCACAAGGGGAGGGCACAAAAAGGATGTGTGCCAGTCCTGGGAAATGTTGAGGAAATTCATTACTATGGTGAGCTACAGACCACCAGCACCATACTGAGACGCTGTAATGAGACTTCGCATAACATAACACCCTACATTATACAGACTTGAAACTAGGAAAATATAGGAATAATTCTGTAATTTACTTCTCATATTATTTTAAAGCCATGTAACTTTCTGAACAGCTTTTAATGCAGGTCTTTTTCCCCCTTTACCATGTTAGTAATATAATATAATGCAATATAATTTATTACATTAATACAAATAATTTATCATAGCAATTATTTTTAGTATATAAATAAGTATTATTTAAAAGTATTATTAAGTATTTTTTCTATATGTATTAGTTTAAGTTTTAGCATTTTTTTGCATTTTAAAAATGCTGCCTTGGCAACTAGCTGTTTTGGTTTTAGCTGTACTTGGCTTAACTGACAAGTTTCTATTAACAAATGACATTTTAATTTCTGAGTGAACTATCCCATTAATACCTGGTTAAATAATCCTAGCATTAGTTTAGGTGTGATTTTATAAGTGCGTGCGTTTGTAAAGATTCCCAACTTTTGACTTCTATTAATTCCACTTTAAACATCCCTGGGCCATCATTAGAGAACAAGTGTTGTATTTAGAAAGACGAAAGTGCTAGCTGCGCAAGCAAGGGTCCTAAAAAGGCAAAGAGGGTCCACAGTGTGATGCCTGGCTGGAGTGAAGAAACTCAAGCTCTTCAATTAAAGAGTAAGACTAAACAGGAGAGAGAGTTATAGCGCGCTGGGGAAGGCAGCTGTGAGGGTGAACGCCAGCCAACACCTGAAGGGTTTTTAAAAGGGAGGAGGTGACACAGGGGACGGTGAGTGAGAAATCACACTTGATGAACTGTAAGAGTCGGTAATGGATAGATTTGTTGAGAAATCTGGAAAAGGAGCATCTATAACCTGCATGCAGTAAGAACACCTGTGCCTCACAGGTATCCAGGTGAACTCGCTAGGTTTAAGACACACCTCTCGTGCCCTGTTACCCCACTCTTACCATAGGCTTGCGTCCTCTGTTGACATAAGTGCACACTGGGTTGTAGGCACCCGTCCCACACACGTACAAGTGTGTCCTGTTCCACGGCTCGATCAGACGGATGAAATTACCGCACTCGCCCTGAGAGAGAGGAAACAATCACGGTAATTATTTTCACACATGCATGTGGCAGACTGAATTAAAGAGCCATTAGACCATACATAAAAAAAAAAAAAATTTAATTGTGGCTTTTAGTTACAGTCTGTTGGATTTGTGTGTTAGCGTTTAGCAGTAGCATATAATGCTAAGAAAATAAACTTTAGGCAGATATAAACATTTGGAAATTACTCCTACACTTCTAAGAAAACAGGCCAAAACTTTGATGGCAGTATTCAGAGATTGTTTATGCAAAAACAAGAACTGTAACAATGCCAGAAACATACTTTGCTAGTATGCAAACACAGATGCTAATGTTTGACCAATGCAATCAGGTATATGGGTAGCTTGCTATAAACATGTCAGTATTTAAAATCCTTTCAAACTTTGTTGCTTCACTTTCACTGTAGGTGAACACAAAGAAAAAAAATGTATGAAAAAGATATATTATAATATTTTTATACCTATAATGTAACATTATAAATGTATTTTTTGCATCTTTTGATCATTTTTAACGCATCCTTGCTAAACATAAGTATTAGTATCTTTTCCTGAAATGATTTATTTCATCAACATCATGTATTCTTATAGTATCAATAAGCAGCTAATCATGCTTTTGTCTAGCTGTAATAAAAATAAAAGAATATTACTCATTTAAAAACTATTACCCAGTTATTTTCTGGGTTTTTGTACTCTGGACTGGCATTTATTTGGGCAACTTTATGTTAAATAGTTCCAAAGAGTCAAATCAGAAATGCATCCATAAAAACCTACATGAGTATTCATTTCACAGCAAGTGCATTCAACATTATTAATAATTCATGAGCTGTGGTTAAGATCCATCACATCCCACCCCCAAACTGACACTAAGTACCATACCAGAGCACAACGAAACACCCCAAACCAAACGCACCCCACAGATGTGCAGATGATCAGGTGATGCACACAGTTTCTTTACCAGACCACTAAACCGCATGTCCAATTCCATATGCCTGCAAATCTAGGAATTTGACCGCTTCGAGTTTGTCTAATGCTGGATCTAGCATCTGTTTCCCTTCTCTAAATATCTCTGAGTGCATATGTTTTGGAGTGTGGTTTGTAACACATATATTTGACCTCAGCACTACTCCTAAACATGAATATCTCACTTTCACTTCATTTATATCAGCATTTTTTGTTATTGTTGAGCTTGAGGGCCATGACCAAACTATTTTATATATGCTGTGTATTTGTAATGAGATTTACAGCTTAAAATCCAAAGCACAAACAGATGTCACATAGACGTACTGTAGCGTTTCATAAGCGAAAGCTGGCTGGAGTTATGGAGATGAGTTGAGATGTCTAAACAAAGATATCTTGCAAGCAAAACAATATCTTGCTGACCAACTGTAAACTGGTTGTGTATATTGTTATGACACTGTCTGGAGTAATTCTTGGAGGAATTAGATAACATTTAGCTCCTGTTCTCTCATTTGATGTGCCAGAAGATTTTAAGGAATGCTGTACTCAGTTTTTCATAACCTTCCAGAACAGAGTACGTGAGCGAAGGAGAAGCAAAGACGGTACTCACGTTTGTGTCTTTGCCACTTAAAACACACTCCGTCTTCCTCTGTGGGGAAACAGGCCAGTGTATCTGAAACAGAGCGTATGAGAGAGAGAAAGGTCAATCCCATTTGTCACAACAATGATACACTATCTCAGAAACTATCCCCTTTAACTCAACAAGCTTTCACTGTAATGAGCTGAACTAGCCAGGGAATGTTCACCCTGAATTTTTAAAAGGCCCCGAGGTACCCCACATATCCAGGCTTTAGTTTTATAGAATTTAATAGTCAGTTTCCTGCATTGCTGTGAGCTAATCAGTAAAAGCAACAGGGATAGAGGAATGACCCTTGGAGCATACTGTGATGTAGGTTATGGCTTGTAGCTTGTCCAGGAACTGAACTGAACCCAGAATAGAGTAAACATTCTTTAAAAATAAAATAGTAATAAAAATTTTTATAAATAAACTAAATAAAATAAAATACTAAAACATAGTATGCAAAATAAATAAATAAATAAATAATTAATAATGACACTTTGTAAATAAACAATTATATTCACAAATAAAAAATTGTGAGCCTGGACCAAAAAAAAAAAAAAAAAAAAAGATTTTTTTATTTTATTTTATTTTTTTACATTTTTTTTAAATGGAGATTTACACATAATCTGAAAGCTGAATGGTTTGTTAGGATAGGAAAATAATTGGCAGAGATAAAACCATTTGAAAATTTGGAATGTGAGGGTGCAAAAAATCTAAATACTGAGAAAGTTGTCCAAATTAAGTCCTTTGCAAAACATATTACTAATAAAAAAATAAGTTTTAATACATTTACAGTATAAAATGTACAGAATATCCTCATGGAACATGATGCCCTAATCTTAATTATTTTTGGTACAAAAAAAATCTGTAATTTTTTACCCATACAATGTATTTTTGGCTATTGCTATCACTATACTGTATACCCCAGCGAATTAAGACTGGTTTTGTGGTCAAAGATCACAATTCATAAATCATAAACAAATAAAAAAGGTGAAATACAAAATGAAATAAATAAATCTATCCAACTATTCATCCATCTGGTGGGGGGCAGATTGAGCGATTTGTGTTTGTTCTTACTATGAGGGGCTCTCGGTTGATGTCGTGGAGGTCCAGTGAGAGTAAGTAGTCTTTGCTGCCCACATACATCCGGTCATGATCCTCATCCATGCGCAAGATGCGATAGTCCGATGTGTTCAACAGGAAAGAGAAGTGATGGGACGTACCTGTAGACCTCAGATCTGCAGAAAGAGAGAAAATTCAGGTCAATCAGCAAAAACAGACAAGCCATTTATTGCTACGACATTGTTTGTTTTAGAAAGATTTACACAGAGAGAAAGAGCGCTCCGGCCCCAGTTTCATTCCATTTCCATAATTGCTTAAATACATATCATAAAAACATGGCAACTTGACAATAACATAATAGTTTTGGCCACAGTTCACAACAAAGAATACTCAATCTATTTCACCTCATGAGGTAATAGACGGTTTGTTATTACAGCCACAAAACATGGCAACCGAATCTGTAATTATGTCTTCAGATTTTTCCAATCTTATCTTAGAGACACACAAACAGAGAGGTCTGAGAAAGAGAGAACAAAAAAAAACCACTTCAACTCGTTTCCAAAGCAAAAGGAAGTTATCAATAAATTAAACAAAAGATATATACACTGGGACTTCTACTATAAGCAGCCCCCGCCTTTCTTTTAAAGAATATGAAAGAAAGTATATAAAAAATTATAATATTTTTGTGTAAATATGATAAAATAGGATACAAAAATTTATGGAGGGCGTAAAACCGTTAACAGACAGCAGTTAACCAAGTGCTGCACACAGGTCACAGAGGACACAGAACACACACATACGGACAAACACGCGCACACACACCTCTCTTCAGTGTCAGTCAACATGTCAGGATTCACCCAGTAGAGATAAACATTAAAAATTAATTCTAATCTTAGTAATTTATCAAAACAAATCCAATGAAAAATTACCGGTTTATCTGCCGGACGCAGGCCCTGAATTCACAAGCACAATACACTCCCATTAATCAAATTACCATTGCTCTGTTTACATAGTTTGATTTAATATATCCAAGAGCGAAGGTTGTGTTTTGAGGTCAGGGATTTGATTGACAGCTGTCACAATGAAGTGTGTGTGTGTGTGTGTGTGAGCCTCCGTCTGTGAGATTATTTGTGTTTCAGCTCAAGGCGGAACAATGAATCCATCATGTATGCTATGTGTGGACAGACATGAACAAAGAGAAAGAAAGGAGAAACAAGAAAAGAGCGAAAGAACAAGTCAAACTGAATTAAAAGGAACACTGAAAAACAGAAATCGAGAGCAAATGACCAAGAAAACAGAAACAAGAGAAAGAGAGAAAACAAGAAAAGTAGATTCCACATAGTAGTTCCAGCTCCTTTCAGCACGTCTGTCAGCATCTCCTAAACATCTGTTTGTTTTAGCAGCCCTTCCGACTGACCATCTGCTGGCTCAGTGTGTGTTTCCACTTAAGACACAGGTGAAGCTTACACTCAGTCTCACACTACATCACCATGATGCTGGGATGGGAGTGGTTGCTTAGCCAAGCAGTAGCACTTCTCCTCCAATAAACAGAGCCACATTAAATAGAGATATGGAAGGGTCTTTTCAAATCTTTGCCCAAACAATAAATCAGGAAGCTAGACCGCAAAGCCATTCTGTCCACCACATAACCTAAATATAGCACTTCAACAGGATATTCACCACGTGTATTCAATGATTTTTTGCAGAGCAATGCAGCAAATCCAGCTCCTGAAGCCCTCAAAGAAAACAGTAGTGTCTGGAATGTTCTACTGGGAGAGGAAATGTAAGTTTACTATTGTAGGAATTCAAGTATGCACTGTCTCTGAATGCACAAAGCTCGCTTCAGCTCTAAGGCTTGGCATATGGTCGGACCTGACGAAACCAGAGTAAATACTGAGCGGAGACTGGGCATGCCAAAAACTAAATGTTACCCTTATCTCGCTCTTCTCTCGTTCTCTCCTTTGACTTTCAACCCCCAAACTCTCTCATTCCATCACTTTCTCTCTTGCAAGACAGAGGGCCACCTGTGGAAACAAGACCAACTGTCTAAAGATCCCTGTACTCCAATACCAACAGCTCCACGTCTATCTTGGATCCATCCGGACACATGAGCCAACAAGCTTCCTTTTAGACCAATATCAGACTTGAGTCTACCTAGAAGCAATAAAGGACAGAGCCCAGATGTAATGCTAACAATATGATACTCTGAAAAGTGGATAATTTAAAAATAGTTGAAAAAAGAGTGCATCTTTAATGAGATTAAATAATTTAGTTAAAAATATTAATCAAAAACCATGTCTAAATAATTAAAATTTTATTTAAATTAAAAATGAAACCTACACAATTTATTATTAAATATATTTATGTTAAATTGTGTAAGCTGTTATAATATATTAAAAGAAAAAGGAAACACATTTTAAGGCCCCAAATACATATTTTGTTCTCAAATTAACTCTGGATTATTGATTCTGGATTTCATTTTAATGTTTTTATTACGTTAAAAATTTATTTTATAAAAAAATAAATTGATTAAAATATTATTTTATTTATCTTTTCATTTTCTTTTTAATTATTTAGTATAATTAATTAGTATTTTAATTATTTTGGTAAATAAATTCTGATAAATTATTTTAGTGGCAAATACTCCAAAAAATATTTTTTTTATTAATTTTATAAGTAGTTGTATCATTATATGAAGTAACAGGCTATATTTCTGTCACAATTTAAGTTAAACCAAATTTAGTTTTTGTATATAATATGATATTTGTTCACAAAATAAATTGTAAAATGTTCATGAAGTGACTCTCAGATAGGGTTGGTTATCGTTTAGGGTTTTTTCGATACCGGTGCCAAATCTATACTTTTAAAACGTGCCTGAATCGATGCTTAAAAAATAAAAATGGTAACACTTTATAATAACTGCACACTATGAATCATTAGTTAAGCATTACAGAGTCAGTATATCCTTTATAAAGCATTGTTCCAACATTAATAGTCATTAGTAAGCAGTTTATAAATACAGCTCTGAATGACTTGCTCTTGATTTATAATCATATCTATAGCTCAGTTTTCTTCCAAACAGAACAAATAAAAACAACACAGAGGGATACAGAACTATTTATTGTACTGTGCGCTCGCTTATTAATGGCATAGATTTGCCACCATAGATTTATCAGATTTGTTGTTTTGGCACGGCACCGAAATCTGCGTTTTGATTCAGTTCGGTACATGCCGGTTACTTAGGTACCAGTGCCATAATGGTACTGGATTTCGGGTACCCAACCCTACTCTCAGAGCAGTGCTAGAGATGTTTGTATGTGTATATTCATATATTGAGGCACCAAAGACTAAAATCCTTATAAGTGTTTAGTATTCATTCACTCAACATGTATGCATGAGTATGTGAGTCATATGTTTGTTTGTTGTTTTTTTTGCAGAACAATATTTCACAGACACTAGTCCATATCAGATTTTGATTTATGACATTTCACTATACTATACAGTAAATTCCATTTTATGACTGGATTTCATGATTCAGTATGTGTTTTCTGAAATGAGGAAATCATTGCCCTAACACTGATGCAGCATCCAAAATCCATTACTTCCCTAACGTACAGCAAACAAATAACAGTATGTGAAAAGAGTGGTACTGTATGTCAGATTATTCATAAAACAGTTGGCAAATAGCACCCAGATGACCTAATACTTCTGTAAAGATTCTGAAGTGTGCCTCCAATAGTCACTTTACTATCCCATGAGCCCCCAAGTCACAATTTGTGAATGATTAAAGCAATGCAACTAACTCCATGTCCAGTTTATTCATGCACATTGATATTGTACTCAAAATAATTAGCCTCTCCGGAGAGTATGCGAATTTGGACCCTGCCTACAGTAGGTTTTGCATCTGAGCTTCTACTCTGGTGTCTGATTTGGATTTAGCTTAAGACAGGTCAGACAGACTAATAAAACAGTAGAGGTGCTGAAATATTGCTAAACTAACCACAAAACTGGTCTTAATTAGATCTACAAGGCCAATGTCTACCAAAGCCACAGCTTTCTTTGATAGATCGATTTTCAACCTTTAGGTGAAAGACCTGTAAAAAATCCAGTCAAGTGGAGCCAGACAAGCCCTTGAGGAACAGCAGTACCTTGCGTAGTCTTAGTTAGTGACTACTGGGGGGTCTGTTTTACACAGACATTGGAGACTTTGTCTTGAGAAAGGCCCCTCTCTGCTTTGCCTCTGTAGCATGAAATGGCTTGTTTGGAGGAAAACTAGAACTTGGTGTTGCTAACGAGTAAGTAACCTGACCCGTACTTGCACTTTTTAGCCTTTTTTACAATTCCCACTTTCATGGACGCATGCCTACTGCGTTTCTTTGCATGGGCAGTGTAGCAGGAAGAGACAGAGGGATATCCGTTCCCAAGTACAGCTGCAATGTTCTGCTCCTTCTCTTCTTCTACCTTCTCACATGCTCAGGGTTTCTCCAATCAACTGAAAACCTTCTCGCTTCCTTCACGCCATATGCTCTGGTAAACCCTAAGGTAGGTAATGCGACCTGGTGGGAGTTTTGTGGGTATGTGAGATCAGCTCTAATCCATGCTTGCTATACATGATGGTACCACGATTTCCAGCACTGACCTTTTTCTTCCTGACTGGCTTTTCCAGTTGTTGGCCAAAAACAATCGAAGAGCATGCATGCTGGCTCAACTCTGCTTCAAAACTCACAAAAGGTACATGTTCCCATAGCATTACGATCATAAGCTGCTGGATAAAGTCACTTCCCATACATTTAGTACAATTCAGTCAGTGGCCCCTATATGCAGTGGTCACTGTATTGAATACAGGGCTACCAAGACTGTCCAACTACTGTACATCTGGATTAGTTGCTTTTTGCCTACAAACATCATTTGTAGGCAAAAATGACCAAACTATTATTATTATTGCTACTACTATTACTACTTCTTCAGCTGCAACTAATTTAAATGACAAAAATGGTTAGAAAAATAATTGTGGCAAAGAGAAAAATAAAATACAATTTAAAATAAAATAAAATTTAAAATAAAAGATAAAATAAAATTTAAAATAAAATAAAATAAAAAACTGAAAAACTATTTGGAAAAAATGTGATAAATTATGGCCATCTAGAAAAGATAGACAGATAAAAAGACAAATAAAATAAAACAAAAAAATTCAGGTCTCTAGTAAACAGGATAAAGTTTGATTTCATTTTGACTTTCCATCAGGTCAAAAATATTATTTTAGAGTGGAATTATTTCTAATAACAACAATCATTCAACGCCATCACTATTTGGGAGTCCAGCATGCTAGCACTGCTATTGTCTTTAAACAGCAAGAACTGACAACCCATCCTGTGGCAGATATCTCCAGTTTCAAATTTGGTTAAATGAAAGCTGCCAAGCACTAGTTCCTGTACAAAATTTGGTCTGGCCTCGAGGAGAGGAGGAAGAAAGAGAGATGAGGGTGGTTTGGGATTAGTGTGATACCATGTATGCAGGCGGTCCGCGGACAAAGCCAGAACCCACATCATTGCTCTTCACAGCGTACGCCATATGACTGGGTAATGCTCACTCGCTCGCACGCACAAGCAGAAGTGACATACTCTAGACTCATGAAGTGATAATTACAGTTTAAGAGGTGCAGATGACACACTCTCATTACAGTTTCCACCTATACACATTTTCAGGACATGATATACCCTTAACTGAACTATAACCAACCTTAAAGTCTGTATAAAATAATTAAAGTAGTATTTGGGTGAACTTGTCCTATGCAAGTGTAAAAAAATACCAGCAGGGTAGCCAAGACTAACTGCTACATTAGTAAAAGATGAATCAAGAGGTCTGGCAAAAATAAGACTGGCTCATACATAGAGTAGACAGCTGTGTTTAAGAGTCTTGCTTAGCAGCCATTAAAATTCACAAGTTTTAACATTAATGTGTTTTTTTAAATAACGTCTTTGCTTTGCCCAAAATGTCACTTTGCACTGAGATTTATGGTGTGAACTTGTGCCTTCTATGCTACAGCTTGACAACCACAAAACACATGCTATACTGTATATACTGCATGTCTACTTTAATTGCGCAACATGAGCCTGATTAGTAAATTATGAGAATAAAATAAAGGGATATTTGAGAAAGATAATATAGCAAGGCTATTTGGAGGTAAGGGTAGCAGTTCCTACCACTTCCCCCTTAAAAGAAAATCTACTGGGAAAAATTGGTAAAAGCTATTTTTCTTTTGCATTCCACAAAAGCAATGAGTAACCAATGGCTGAATTTCCATTTTTTTAAACAGACCATTAGGCTTTTTAAGTATGTATACTATATCATCATGTGACCCTCATCTATGCCTGTCCATGTAGAACAGCTTGCCTTGTGTCTGCATGTGGTAAAGTGGGCACACACACACACACAGATGGCAGCAGTCCAACCCACTGCATGCCGCAGTGCACTTGTGTTATTGTTCTGACAACTCACACATGCTGATTTCCTGTAAGTCTCAGATAAGAGCTTACAGAGAGCAGAGACAGAAAGCTGTATTTATTCCTAATATGTTCCAGCCGGATGTTGCACCTGATTCATATCTAAATTTCTGGAAGCCTTGCTGTATATGAGGTAAGCGGCGTCTTTATCAGCTCACAGTACAGTTTCATTCATCTATGACTCATGCCATTAAAGGCAACATCTTTTTGTGTCATAAAGTAATACACACTTGCTTCTGAGCCTCTCTCTCTCTCTCACACACACACACACACACACACACATACACAGACAGAGTTTTTCTTGGCCTCCAGGATCAAAAGATGATACAACAGTGAAGGAATGCTTCTAAAACTACTGGAAAGCAGGTCTAGCATACTCTTGCTGTTTAGTTTGGACCTGTTTTAATCACAGCTAAGTGCAACAGAAAGGCTATTATAGAGCACAACAAGTGTGGAGTGGAAAAAACAGAACTGTTTAAAGAAAGAGTGTGTGGAAGTTGCAGAATGTTCTAGTTGAAACATTTTCTATATAGATAATAAATAATATAATACAAATAATTTATAAAATAAAAACGATTAAATATAAAAAAGGATAAGACAAGGATAATTTGTTTGTAAAATGCATTGAAAAATAAAAATACAGCTCTTTTCCAAAAAACATTTTGAAAATTAAATAAATGGAGGTTATATGACCAAACAGCCAAGCACCCCATTTTACATCTGTCTGACCTTATAAATCTGCAGCATTTAGGAGGTGTGCAATTCTTTTTCACTTTAAAATGCGCATATGTTTTAAGGTGTTTTCAGGTACACTCGGTTTCTTCGCTGGCGATTTCATCTGTAATGAGAACATCTAATAAACTACATCTGCTGATGTCTTTTGACCCACAGACTGAACCACAGCCATTGTGTGTGTCACATTCTGTTTCAGAATCATTTAAAAATGTTTGTGCCTATCATCATGCAACACCACCTCAGACCCAAACATTGTGAATCTGCATTTTTCTACTCTTAAAATATATAATTATCATCATCCTGTGATTGTGGGCATCTTTGTGAGCAACAAACAATAAAAAGGCACCCATTTGTCTTAGAGAACACGCACAGGCATTTAAACATTTAAAAATTTTAAAACATCAGTAATTACACACACACACATATATATTATATATAAATATATATATATATAAATGATGTGCAAATATGCAGAATGTGGGGAAAAAAAAGAAAGTAAAATTGAATTGAATTGAATATATATATATATATATATATATATATAAATAAAAACAGCTAATTTCCAAGGCAACAATATTTTTACTTTATAGTTTAATTTATTTGTTCATTAATTATATTATATTATATTATACTTTTATATATATATATATACATACACAAAAAAATAAATTAATGAATTAATTACCAAATTAATTAAAAACAAAAGAATATTTACTATTATTAATAAACTTAATTTTTTTTTCCTTTATGGACATTTGATCTAAAACCTATTATATCACCCCTTGTGGCAAAAGCAAAAAACAAAACTTATAATACAATACAAAACCACATGAAATTGAGCTTGCATGGCTAGAAGCATTTGTAAACGGGCATAAACATAAGCATAATAACCCAAATTTAAACCACTTCCTCCTCCTGTTTGATATTACAGATGGAATGAATGACAGGTGAAATCAATAAAAACATGGTGTTTAAAACCACACATCTGATGGAAAATCCATTTCCTACAGGAAGAGCCTGAATGTTAATAAACCACAGATAGTTTCATGTCTCAGCGCACGGTATCTGTTAAGAAGCCTGAATTGTGAGGAAGAGAGACAGCTTGCTTTGAATTAGGCACATCTGTGAAAACATAGTTTTCTATCACCACAGACATGTTTTATTAACAAGCGTTCTCTCAACAGCGATCAATCTGGGGCGTCTGCCTCTCACACGCATTGCCCTCATGTGCCCTGACCTCAGGAGGGTGGGCTGCCTCGGCTGTCCAGGGATCAAGTGTATGTTAGAAAGAGAACTTTTTATGATTGACACAATATTGCCCAAATCAGACCGAAAGGATCACTGAATATTTGAAATATGGCAAATAAAGCATTTGATACTGTCTGAGAAGGTTGTATCAGAAAGAAACTGGACAGCTGTTGAACTCTCCTGTCTTTCTCAATCATAGAGAAACACTCGTTCCCGCCAATGTAAATACATCAGGCTCACAGCGCCAGGGCTTAAGTCGTGAGGCGGCAGCAGCAAAGACTGCTTCAGCTCCAGATTAATCCAGGATTAGCCCCGGGGTCAGAGTCACTGGCTCGGCCTGAGCAGAATCAGGAAGCAGGGATTGCAGAAACAAAATGGCATTACTGCAAGGAATCCCAATTAGAAACATTAAATAGAAAAATTAAATATAAAGGGAGAGTATAATACATCTTTCAAAGTCTCTAAGATTTAGAGGTCAGCAAGGGTCAGTAAGATTTTTTATCTTCAAATAGAAAAGTTTTCAAAAAGAAAGTTTTCAGAAAAAATTTAAATATAAGACATTTATATTCTTACAAAGGATATCTATAAAAAGTGGTTCTTTTAAACATAAAAAGAGGAATCTGCAATTATTATTATAATTTTTTTTTTTTTTACATTTTAAAGTTATTTCCAAAGAGACTGGAGTAATGCTGAAGATCCAGCTTTACAGTAATAGGAAAAAAATACTTAAATTTTTTTTTTATAAATGTTATAAATTTATAAATTATAAATATTTATAAATGTATAATAAAAAAATAATAATAATTAATAAAAATAAATAAATAAAAGGCAAGTAGCAATAATATTTCCCGGTATTTTAGGTTTGCTCTTGGAGAGCAATAAAGTCAATTTTTTTTAAAACATTACATACAAAGAAAAATCTATAACCCCAAACTTTTTAACAGTAGTGTACTGTATAAATCAAAGTAAAGACATACTCATAGTTTTTTACAGAATATTCATTATTTCAAATTCAGCAGCTTTTTTTAAATTGGTGCCTAATAGTTAAGTAAATAATATTCTTAACTGACGACAATGAGATTCAGCCTGCAAATGGACTTACTATTAAACAAATCAAGATGAACATAGCCTTTTTTTTGGTCTTCTGAGACTACAGGCCACCCTTATTTCGTTTACACACTGCCAAAACCCATATACGCTTTCATCATATCAGTAAGAAGATGTTTGACTTGGCCTGGACCAGAAGGAAGTTCAAATTCAGCAAAAATGTTCCACTTCGCTGACGCTTGTTATTATTAAAGAACAGCGCTTTGAAGACGGCGCTGGAAGGGTTGAGCCCCAATAAGCTCTATAACACAAACGTGAGGAACGGGTTTGATTTCTTTTGACATACTTTTTCCATTCAGGTATCCAAAGTGACATACTAATATAGTTTTGAATGTGGCATTAGAGTCCAGGGAAGGTTTGCACTTATGAGAAGAATAGATGTCAGCACCATAGTCCCGTACTAAAACGGCCGACACAGGCAGAATTGCTACATCATCCTTAAAGCAAAAACAATGCTCTCCTCAAATAAACAAGAGCTAAAACTGACCTGGGGAAATGGGAATGGGGTAGAAGCGCTTCGTCAGCGACAGAGAAGGAGTTTTAAAGCGCTGAATGACTAAGACAAGCAGGTTTTCCCCAAGAGTTCCTGTCTGTATCCTGTGACATGTCAACACTAATTTACTGTTACGGACATCCAGGAAGGTGATTACTGGTGGCCCTGGAGGTGATGGGAAATAGCCTACGTACACCCTGGTGTGAGCGTCAGAAAACCTGAGTATCACAGCAGAGGTGAAGGGGTCATGGTTTGGGGTGGAATTGTTCCTCCGTTTCCTCTGAGGCAGACGGAAAGGAATGCTAAAAGTGACAGAAGCCATTGTGAATTATCTCCATCCTTCAGTTTACCACCCGCTATGGGGTCTCTATAGCACTACCTCAGTGCTTCTCACTCCAACCTATGGGACCTGAAGGGTCTATATGACCGTCGCTTTTATAAATGAAAAGAAGATTACATATAGAAATGAGTCTTTTCACACGGTGCATCCTAAAACAGCCAATGCATGAGAGCAAGCCAGCATTGGTGTTACATTTGGCAGACGCTTTGGATGCGATCTGGGCTGCATATGTTCCGTTTCCCAGGCCAGACAGGAAGGAAGCGGGATTAGGATTGAGTCAACACGTTCATCTATTTCGACCAGTCGCTCTTCCTCTCCGTTTACGCAAGCGCTCAACTGAGAGGGAGGCGATTAGCTGCAGACAAACAGCATCGAGGTTTGGTGCGCCACACGCTCACCCGGCACCCCACACGCACTCTCCCGTGGGAATAAAATGGCAGATGGTTAACTCTTTCAGGGCAGGTTCTGTCACCATGGGAGGGACCTTATTCTGAGGAAGAGTGGGATGCACAGGTGTCACAGGGGGGTCCCTGCTGATGAGCCTTGTAAAATGAGTAGCTCAAATAGTCGAAGAATTGCCTTATATCAATATCAAATGCTATAGGTTTCTTTTACAGTTATACTTACCTAGTTAACCTTTTTTAAACTGTTGTTTTTTTACATGACATAAAAATAACAAAATGTTTCTTTCCATACAATAAAAAGTGAATAGATAAAAAAAAGCTAGAATATTCTAAATTCAATAATTTCTAGAAAACAAAATAACAGATAAAATAATTAAAAGAAACATTAAAAAGAAGGGTAAAAAGGTAAAAAACTAAATGTGAAATAAAAAAATTAATAAATAAACATTAAAATAAAAAATATTTAAATAAAGAAAATGAATAAAAAATAAATTCAAATAATTTTCAATGAATAAAAAAATAAATGATTGCAATTCGAGTTGCCTGGGAAATAGGTGTTGTCCTAAATGCACTTAATTTGCATATTGGTAAACATTTAATTTTAATAGCTTTCTTATAACGAAATGCAATGCAGTTATGGCTAATTTACTTATATATATCATCAAATGTTGATAGATTCTGACACCTGGATCCATGCCAGAAAAGAGAACTGGACTGGAGAAACTGAAAGGAAGGAAGCAGGGCAAGATAAAGCAGATAGTAAAAGGAGGGGTTAAACGGTTCCACTGAGCTGATTTAGTGACTCTGTGCTTGTAATCGGCTGTAAGAGAGATTACACTAAAGAAACTAACAACATAACCATGACATTTTCCAAAAAAAAAAAAAAAAGCCAAGATCCATCCAAGTGCAATTGAGTGCAAACAGCAAAAAGTGCACAAATATTGAACATAAAACATACTTCCACACAGAAAGTAGTTGAAGTGGTTGTCACTCTCACTCAAGAGAAGACGGCTGAACCCCTTCCAACTCCAAAACCCAATTATAATTAGCAAGCCTGCATTAAACACACTTTTTTTGAGGGAGAGCAGACCAGAGTCTGAAAGAAACGACGAAAAGAGAACCAGTTAAATTACAGGTATGGAAAAATTCAGCCCTATGAATAGTTTACAGTACTGCAGGCGAATGAGGTAACCATGCAATCAGACCTGGCTTGGAAGGTAACTGTCAGATGATTTACAACCCAAACCTTGCCAACTTCAAGACACAATGTTGTACAAATACTTCTTCGCATAAGAAATGATGTGCTGCTTTAGGGTCCACCCTCAGGAAGAGAGCTTGCTGGCTCATCTAGAGTTTGAAGATTAGTAGGAAAGAGAGTGCATGACATCTTGAAATGTTCTTCTGGTTACCATCATTTCATTATGCATGCGATTGTAGGGTGGAATGAGTAATGAGCTATTTAACATTTATAAACTTAAATAAAACAATATTTGAAACGCATAAAAAGTCGTTGAGTGAACGTCATGTCAGTTAGCAGCTGTACGGCGTATCGATCCAGGTGATTCATTCACAAAAACATGAACACTCATTTGTCTTCGTTTAAACAACAGCCAAACTGCATTTGCAGAAAGTCATTACGGAGTGCTACAATTCACTTTCCTGTTGTTTTAAATCCAGCTGGGTGGCTTAAAAGGCATTCCAGGTTTTTAAAAGCTGGTTTGATCAATGATGTGTAAGGACCAAGTCCATGACATTTTTTGATTTATCGATACAATTCCCCAGAGTTTTAACTGGACTAGTTGAACTTGTTTTATGTTCTCGCCCAGAAACTCTGAATTGATATTGATTTACCATGGTGCTACTCCATCAATTAAGTACTATGTTTTCTTTTTTCATAATGATCAATATAAGATCATTCAGGTAAGTCTGTAAGCATACCAAAACCAGCTAAGTTAGGAAATGTTTCACAACGCAGCATACTTTTTCAGCTGAAAAATACCCACATGAATTTCCATGCTACTTTATGCTGGTCCAGCAGTTAGACGATTGCCAAAAATGTTAGTTAACCACCACAGTCTTTCTGGTTAATCTGGTTAACGCCGTGGGAACAAAGGTTTGTTCTAACAGACAGAGTCTTCGGATAGATTTCTGCAATGACACACTCCATGCAAGTCTCTCGTTGTGCTTTAGATACACAAAGCATCCCGATTAGCTTCCAGCAGAAAGGAGGTCATAGGGTTATCATAACTATGCATTCATACATCCAGTAGAAAGGGAGGGTCATGGGCTGTCCAACCTTGTCCAGTGATAGCACACCCACACTTAAACCTCATCATCGAGCACCGCTGTCTGCTACAGATAAACAGGCTCCGTCTTTAACTTAAGCTCTAGATAGCAGCACAGTGCATTCTGGCTGATGCAGTGTTATCAATGCAAGTGCCAAACAAAGCCAGAGAAAAATGAGAGAACTACAATGAGACCATGATGTTAAAATTGTATTATGATGCCCCCAAATTAATCTCTGACACACTTGTTGGCATAATGGATTCTCGCATGAGCTGACTGATACAAAAGAGGATTTGCTATTGATTTTTTTTTAAGAGAAATGCAACGCCAAAAGCAATACACAGGCCAGTAAACATGAGTGGAATTCCGTTGTTTGCGGAGGATTGACAGCAACACAAACATGTCCACTTTCAGTGTATTATTATTATTTTGTTTATTTGAATTTTTGTTCAAAATATGAGCTTGGAATCAGGAAAATTAAAGCACAAATTCAATTTAAAAAATATGAAAATGAAATTCATAAAACATACATGCTCTTATTTGTGAGGTAGAATTTCTGTAATCGTATGAGAGCCTATATAATCTAGCCTACCTCATCTTTAAATTAAAAACCAAAAACCTCATGCATGGACTAAAAATCATCCCAGGATAAAACCTGATCTCTGCATGTATGCCTCACACATTTGTTATATCTTGTGGTTTCCAGGAAAGTTACAGTGCATCCTTTAAATATCCAACACTATAGCATATGTTAATTTTTTTTTTTTTTTTTTCAGGCCTCCTCATGAGGTTTAACCACAATTGCAGCAGCTCATTGGATGAACCTAAAAAAACATGTCCAGGACATTAAACCACAAAATATACAAAACAAAAGATATATTAGGCCCTAAGAAAATCAATTGAAAATAATGTCACAATGCAAAAAAAATTAAAAATAAATAAAAATATATAACCACTAAGCACATAATTGTACACAGAGGACGTTTTTATGAAAAATACTACCATTACGTTTATTTATTAATGCACTTATGGTAATGAGAAATAATTTAAGCATAAAAGAAATGCAGTAAAAATGTGGAGAAAAAAATGAAGCAAAATATATTTTCTTATGTCTGAGTAATGAAACTTGGCCTAGAAATGTTCTTGATGTCACATGCACATCCATACAAGAAAAAAACTTTGTTCTACACTAGATTTCTGTGTCTTACATGTTAGTCTTTTTTACGCTCCATTGAGATTTGGATACCTAACAAGCCCCATTCCTCCCACAGAAGTGCACTTACAGGTCTGTTCTCAAGAGAGGGAAGCTGAGAAGAGAGAGCTCTCATCCATCATCAGAGGTTTGCCCGGATTAACCAGGCCTCATAACTTTCCAGTGTCGAACAGTGGTGTAAACCTTCCCTCCCTGCCTTTTATCATCCGAATCCCAACCATCCATTCTCTGTATCAGTCATTAGGAGTAGCCTCGGGTTGACCTCACACTTCCAATTAATAACAAAAGAATAAGTCAACACCACCTTCTTAAAGTGCATGCACAGACGAGCGGTTTCATGCAGATCTAATCTATTACCCAAGGTGCAAAGGGAATAGTATGGTAGTTACTGTATGAAAAACAGGACAGAAAGGAACATGTGGGAGGACAGTGTGTCCGCATAAAAAAATATATAGTTCCCTGGACTCATTACAGGAACACAAAACTGGAAGCCTACCGTACAAGCTCAAACATGACAGCAATTCAGCATTCGTTTTTAAAATTTACCTCTGCAGTATCAAGATTATTATTACTATATAGACAATAAATAGGCTATGCACCTGCACTCAGAAATTTGTGGTAAGATGTTTTAATGAGTTTCAAAAGTTTCTCACAAAGGCTGCATTTATTTGATCAAAAACACACCAACCATTTAATTTTCAGCAGTTTTTCACTCGTTCATACAACAACTTTTTATTAGCATGATTATTCCTTCAGTGTCTTCCGTGGCACAAAATTATTCAGAAATATGCTTAATATGCTGCTCAAGAAAATGTGAACCTTTATACTTTTTATCAAAAGTAAATTTTTTTTTAATGTTTTAGCAAATGTTTAAGCTAGTAAAAATATGTGCAATATCATGTTATACTGAATGTAACATTGCAATATCAGGAAAATTAAATATCACCCTAATATTAGCTAAATCAGGCCAATAACCGATATTTTAAACAACTGTATCATTAATAAATTGCCATTTTAATTTCATTCATTCATTCTATTTTATTTTATTTAAACTGTATATTTCAAATTTGAATCAACTGTATTCAGCTTTCTGCATCCAGGAACATCCAACCAAAGTTGGGACTGTCAAGATATCCAGCCCAGAATATCTCCCCCAACTCAAAACTTCCAGCCCCTGAGGCTCAGGTCTCACACATTTGGGATGAAAGATAAACAGCGAGAGGAAAGAGTGACAGTCCAATAAACTAACAGCCATCTAAAAGCTCATTTATCTTTACCATCGCTCCCCTACCAGCTATCTCAGCCAGCACAAAGTCTCTAGCCTGTCAGAGCTCATTCCTGTTACATATGATTGACAGATGAAACACCCAATCACATTTGACTGGCAGGCAGGACATCCTAAACCATGACCTAACAGTTGACCTCTCACCTCTAAGCAGTCAGGTTGCTAGACAGCCGTAAGATGAAGACATGAGATACTGCCGTCTTTCCCTCACATATTCGGAGTTAGCGTCCCGGTTAACAGATAAACAAAAAAGCTAGAGGTTCTAAGCTTCATCCTTTAAGTAGCAAAGCCAACTTTACACCTAGATGATCGTTTTAAAAGGAAACCCTCATCAAAAGGTCAGTATGTGGTAAAATATAAACCACAAATCAGAGGCTTTGTAATAAAACTGAGCTATGGGATATAATGAAGTACCTATAACTAAGAAACTCCAAAGCCCATTGAGTTCCAGTGAAGGGGAAAATGAGCGTTGTTCCTAAATCTTGGAGGCAAAGATCTCTCTATCTGGGTCTCTGGTCACGGTTGAGCAAGATCAAGTGAAGAAGAACCTCCCTTTTTCTCACACTCCTTTGTGGCTCCAAGTTTTTGCGAATTAAGCATAAAATAAGCGTAACCGGCTCCATTGAGAATGCTCCCTTGTCCAGCGAATGAGATTAATGAAATTCCCACACAGTGCCAAAGCGAACAAATACCTAGCGTCACTGAGTTAGCCATTAATATGGCTTGTTATTGTTGGCTTCATTTTTACCACGAAATGGCGAAACCCTCATAAAAGCTCATAAATTTCCATCACAACAGTAATATTGAGAGGCCACTTTAAGGTAATTTCTCCAGATTACTGTCAAACTGATTACTGTTAGACTAAATTTGAATACGTTTCTAATAACGACCATCTACTGCAACCGAAAACGAATCAAATTTGACTTGAAATTAGCAAGTTGTAACGTTTTGTGTGCTAAACCCCAAATCTCCCAAGTCATTTTCTATTGCAATATCAGCAAATCAACCTGCAGCGTTGGCATGTAATCTTACTCTTTTCATGTTAACATCTCAGCTACATCCTTCAGTCAAGATAGCAGAGCTCAAAGTGGAAGCTTCTCTCTCTGGGTAATATGCTAATCTGATTTGGTAAAGAGCCAATGATGTTTTCCTACTTGTTTGTTGTGTTTCGCTAGACTTTTCTTCTGCAGCTTATCCAGAGATAACAGCACGCTAAAGCGGAGTAAACGAGAAAGACTGTCGAGGTGCCACCCCATGATGTTCAGCAGAAAACATTTTAATTGCTTTAGCAATTAAGCAAGACGAGTCAAAAACCGAGCATGCCTGAAAATTCCCACAGCAAGACGTTAATCTGCCTCCTCGGGCAAAACTGTTCCTCCGTGGAATGAGCAGACAGCGAGAGGAGAGGTTTGCAAGAAATGAAAAGAAATTAAGAGATGCCAGATAATATATGAGTGTTATTTTACACCAAAAATGTTTAAATATGTGTAATCCCACAGTGTTTGTATATTCAAGTATATGAGCTTAAGGCCATAAAGTTTAATTTAATCTATTTCAGGCAATCAAGAAAACAAAAAAACACATTAAATACAGAGTTTCTAGTTATTCTAAAAGTTATTCCAGAGATATCCACCAAACAAATAATGAAGATATGTAGTTGCTGCCGTGCACTGGTGCTCTTTGCATGTGTGCTAAATCAGTGAATGAACACACACACACACACACAATCTGGGTGGTACATTAGAGTGAGGGGAATGGTATCAGTCTCCAACATCTTGTTCGGCAGATTACAGCACAAAGCATTTCATTAAAGGGATTAAGTCGTAAATCAATCCTCTATGAATTCACAGCAAGCTCAGGCTTATGGATCGTGCATCCCTGAAGTGCGTTTCCCTTTAGTTTACATACAATATGAATCACGTGAGATTTATATCTTCCTAGCTTTTCTTAGAGACAATATGATACATCTAAAAGATCTAAAGTGATCCACTAAACAATTGCCCTCGTCTTGATCAGTTTAAAATGCTATAATTTCTCAGACTTTTCTTTCCAGTTTAATGTTACCAAGGATTCAATGATTTCCATAACTGATTACCATAAAACAGCATTCAAAAACAAGATTTCAGAGCTCAGTTCAATCAAATAAGCTGCAGCATGAGATGCAATTAAAACCTAATAGCTACTGTACTATGTAGCAATTAAATAAAAAAGTAAATATGACCATTTCATTCTGTAATATATCAAAGCAATCCATTGTACTTTGCATTTGTAGATTATGTCAAGATAACACCCTTCTGAATATGTAAGTCTTTATGTCCTTAATCTTAGAGGTATTTTCATTTGTAATGGCCTCTTTTCACAATTTCTTATTTTCATTGGTTATATTTGCAGTGAAAATGAATCTCATCTATTCAGAGACTTCACACTGTATGTGTGAGAAAACGGTCTTGTTCAAACCAAAATAATGAATGTGTGAACTCTAAATCAAGTTGAACTCCGCCTGGGAACAGATCTCTCACTGAACTGAACTCTAGTCCAAAACCAACCGTCCGTTTCTGCATAGAGCCGAGCCATTATAAGCACAACTGGAAATAATACAATCACCTACAGAGAGATGTAGCGAGAGAAACAAATCAAAGTCTATGTTGAGAAGTGTATGAGCCTAAGATGACAAGTTTTAAACACATCATATTTTCCAGCGGTTTCCGTGACCGCTGGTTTGACAGTCATTCGTGATGTGATGACCATTAAACAGTACTGGACTAGCGTGCCCCTCTTAACCGTGGCTTGTCAAAACTGAGAAGTGAATCTTAGAAGAGGTCGTCCATCTAGCTGCACTTGAAGTTTCCAGCAATTAATTGTGACACAGAGTAAAGAGCAGTGAGGACCTTGGCTACAGCGGAGCAGTCTCAAGATCAGTGCTTTTTCCCGCATTCTAATGAAATGCCATAAATCAAAACAGATGAAGGCTGTTAAAGTCACCTCACGGTTCTTTTACATTGTTGGCTGATGCCAGCACTTTAACTTGTTAGGTTTTTCCAAGCCTAAACTGGGACCACTTTAGTGATGCAAGCTGGCACAAAACCTCAAGAGGGAGTGATGCTGGTCTGTCACGGCTGGACAAATGTCCTGATAGAAAGCATTTAGAGAGAAAACACTGGTGGAAATTTGGCTGGAGTGCATGTTATACTTAGATTAACAATCATATTTACACACTATCTTGCTCAAGCAAAACGAATGGTCCCATAATTGCTTTGACCAGTATTACAAACTTTTCAACTAAATTTTAACTAAATAAATAATCAAATACATGTCCCATTTGGTGAATTTCTTATTAGTCTAAAAACTCAGAAAAAAAGACATAAACTTAATTGCAATTCATAAGTGTAAAATGTTAAAATTTCATAAATAACATTAATGGCAGCAATGCCAATAAAAAATAAATAAATAAAATTATATATATATATATATATATATATATATATATATGTATGTGTGTATGTATTTATGTATGTATACATGTGTATATATATATATGTATATATATATACACACACACACACATATACATACATATACATATATATATTTTAAATTATATAAATTTTACAGTAATTGTTTATATATTCCTTATTGATTTATTATTTATTCGCATTACTATTATCACTTTTACAGAATATTTATTATTATTAAATTATTACTGAAGCATAATTAATACTATCAGTAACTTCATGAACTTGGCCTTAACAGACAAAGGGATGTAAACACAACACACCACAGTAAATTTTGCTAGCCTTTTAAAGAGATCCTCTGACATTTATTTTCCCCTGAGTGTCATTAGAAGCTGCTCAACCTCTGCACATCATTATCTCTACACTGCTCATTAGTTCCAATCAATTCAATTTGCTTAATCCTGCATCATTGGGATGAGCGCTGCTCTTTTTGCTTCTATGCTTATGAAATCATCAGTATTGTATTATCAATAACACTGCATTTTTACAAGGTGAAAGATGATAAAGCATCAAGCAACACATTTTCTCTCAATATTTTTATTGCTCAGAGTTCATCATATTAAGACAAGTTAAATTTTTTGTATTAGGTGAGTTGATGTCCAACATATTGTTGAAAAAAAAAAAAAACGTACTTCAGTGAGTCAGAAATATGATGCAATATTAAAACACCTTTCCAAAAGAAACGGTTTGTGAAAGCACTGGGGTATTTAAATACTCCACCATCATCGCCGCAGCTGTTCTACTAACTAATTGACGGAGTTATTAGTCATTTCTTACAGAAAATAAACCAGAAGAAGAGAGTGATGACAATCATAATCCCGGGGCAGTGGTCACACACTTATGCGTTCACACAAATGCAATCCCTCCGAGTCAGGATATAGTAAGTTCTTAATGGCAGCGAGAGTAAAAATGATGGCTTCCACACACATCTGGAGCGCAGCCTGATTATACACTTGCTTCACGACACCCAAGAGTCACCAGCACACATTTACTCAACAGCCAGAATATAGACTGTTACTCAACGCTCATATTAACATGTGTGCGCATGGAAGATAAATTCTAAACATGTCCAAACAGGACCAGCGAGGCAGGAAGATCGCTGAGGCATCAACCTTAGGGTCTGGGGAACCTGATTCCTACTGTATCCCCATCCTGGACAACCACACAAACACCATAACAAATTAAACTCCGGCCTCCTTCTGCGCACACGGTCTCTTTCTACTCTTGCCTTTGTGCGTGCAAGACTACTGCCGTCTTTCCCTCACTTGTACTCATCCCACGTTTGTGTTTTCCAGAGAAAGGAAATGCAAATGTGCTGTTTCCCTGCTTCTCTGGGAAACGCAACAGGGCGCCTGGATAGAGAAATTAAACAAAGTCGCCCATGATGCATGCGGCAAAGTGGCAATAAAGTATTCATTAACAACCATTCAGACGCTAAGCGGGGCAACAAGTGGTCAAGTTAAGAAGTTAAACAGGGACTTTATGCGGTAAAACCTCCCTTGGGCTTATATATTTACAAAACAAAAGAGCTCCTTTGATGGGTCTCGAGGAGCAGTGCACCTTGCCCGGAGGGAAACAGGCTCGTGTGAATGGGACTCGGGATAAAGTGCGTTTACCTACTGAGTGGTGTTGCTTTGATGTCAGAGGAGTGGGTAAACACATACACTTACAGAGAAAAGGCCCATCATGGTGCATTTTGAGGTACTCTGGTCCCAGCCAATAGCAATATGCTTTATGCTCTAAAGGAGTTCCCAAGTTTGGAGAAGAAATAACAAAGATGTCAAAACCGTATAGAAGGAGAATTCGGGCAATCTCTCCTCTATTTTGTTTATAGTATATCTGATGGGGAAGCATCTTCGTAATTAAAATCAATACATATATTGACAAAGTGTGGCCATTTGAAATTAAATAAAATTATTAATTGTTATAATGAAATTTAATTTAATTTATGCAAGAAAAACATTTAATTAAAATAAAATTAGATTAACATAATGTTTTGATAATTATCAATTAAATTTGAATTGTATCTCATAGTATGTATGTTGTACCTTGAAAACACCCTTAATCTGAATTTGACTTTCAGACTGTGACATTTAAAATAATATGTAATGAGCAATAAAATAACTAAATTAAAATGAATATGCTTATTAAATAACTTAAATAGTACTAAACCATTACTCAAGATTAGTGATCATTTATTAGGAAATTGGATTCACTTTGACTTCACATATTCATGCCACACATAAGAGCTATTCATATTCAGATTTTTATGATCAATTAATTTCAAATCATTAATGTCAAAAATAAAATTTATTTTTAAAATCAAATTTAGCTGCCCTTCTATATTTCTATACGTTAGAGGCTAATGTGTGTGTGTGTGTGTATAAAGTGTGTTGTTCTGTGGCATAGTGTGTAAGGCACTCATTGATGGAAAATAAAGGCCCAGTGCCAGTCACAAGCCCACCCCCAGATCTCCCAGAACGTGAATGAACTGCTGTGAATGGAACGATGAACCCACACAAATGCCCTCTCACCACTCACGCCCGCCCGCCCGCCTTATGGATGAATGTGGAGGCGAGACGAAACAACAAAAACATCAACAACAACAACAAGGGATGTGTGAAGCCCCACCCCTTTTTCATTCCATCCCTCTGTACCCCTAGGACTGCAATACGCCCTCGACTTCTGGCCAAATCCACGATCCACAGGGAACTTAAAAAAAGAAGTTGATCTTCTCACAAAGCTATGCCTCCACCCACTTCCCACCAGGAAGAGAGGTGGATTGTGGGTGGAGGGTCAACGGTGGAGAGGGAGGGTCTGGCATGGCTTCAATGAGAGCAGATGAGAGCTCATCTTCTTCCATGACAATTGCCACCCACTCGAAAAGCACGCAGTGTCGGGTGACTGAAGAACGCGAATCAGCATCTCAATGAAGGCATCAAAGGCTCCTGATGCAGGGGCGGACGCTGAGATCAACACTTCACAAATTTTGTGTCCTCTTCACTATTGGTTGAAACGGTGGAGGACTGATGAAGGGGAACATTAAAGAAAGCAGGAGGGTGTAGGAAACATCTCTTTTTCTTTAGAAAATGTGACCAAAGATGTTGGACATTTAATAAATCTATAGAACTTATAACATGTTATTATTGGTTTGACCCAATTATTTCACTATCATGGTCATTGAGTACTGTCATTCTAGTTTCTTTTGACTCATTATTTTGAGAATAATTAAACAAGCTTTTTGCATGATTTAATCTAGTAAGAGATGAGAATGACTTTATTTTAGTCGTTCACATTATGAATGAGCAAACTGAAGTGAATCCAGATCATCTCTAGAATCTAAATCTTAACTTGAAAAGTATTTGAGATGGGCAGATAGTGAATGACAGACAGTGCAGTGATTAATGACGCCAAGCTCATTAAATAGAGTGTGCTCTTGACCCCATCCCACAGAGGGGTCAGACCTTCTCCAAAATTTCACAGGAGGACGTTCTGGGAAAATATAACAAACTCTGAACGCATGTAGCGTCTTGTGACATTCATAAAAATCCATCTGTGCACTAAAATGACTTGATTTAATGAATTAATAAAAATCTTTAAAAGTTCTCTACAGCTCATATTATGAAGGTTGATGTTGTTTACAATGGTTAATCACAATCTAACTTTTTATTTTGGCCAATGAGAGCACAGCCGCTCAAACTCACTGACATTGGTTAAATGCTAGCTAAGACTTGGTGTGAGAGAAAATCCCCTGGTCAAGACCTAATTAAGACTTGCTAAAAATCACCTCTCACCCCCCACAGCGCAATCTCATTTTATTTTCCACTGCTATTCCTCCATGCAACAAACACGTGTCAGTAATAATCACACACTCTTAATCCCACTAGACCATCATTCTATCTGACGCTTTAATCTGAGAATAGTAGCATTAGATCTAAATATACCCCCATTTAAATCTATGGCTGAATTCAGAGCCAGGGGCACTGTACACAAAGACAAGCCTGAGTCAGTTTTCTAGGTCATTGAGTTCACACTTTCAATATTTGGTCATTTGCCATTGTTAATGGACAGAAGCTTTCTGGACTTCCAATTTAAAAGCATCTGTAAATGAATATACAAAACATATATTCCCCCTATATGTATATACAACTACACATATTAAAGACATAAATTTATTTTTCTCATGGCAGTATGAAAAACTATGGTGCTTTATTGTACTTGCAAATTCTTAATTCTCAATTTTAAAGATTTTTATTTTTTTGACAAACCAGATATTCCCAGGGTATTATCATGATTACAGTTAATAAAATTATCCACTCAGTTACTAGGACAAGAAAACATGAATGAGATTTCCTCTGTCGCTCTACAGTGTGGCAAATACAACAGATGGAATGAAATAAAGAAGTGTGGGGTGGCATCTCTGAGTGTTCCTGCAGAGGAAACATCCCAGTTTTAATCACAGCTGAGCTCTGACAGACGGCGAAACCCAAAACCCCCAGTAGCGCACAGGTGAGAGTCCAGAAGGGAGGCCACGGTAAACCTAACATCACTCTTCCTGTGAGAGCTAAAAGTGTGCACTGCTGCCGCCCCAAGAATTCAGAGTATTCGGCCTCACTGAGATTCCCCCGTGCCGACGGATCAGAGAGAGAAGAGAAAAAAGGAATGAGAAAAAACAAAAAGAAAGTAACAGAGCAAACCTAGTCAGAATGCGAGAGAAAAATACATAAGAGCTAATTGTACAGTGAGATGGTCATTATCACCAAATAAACATGACTTATATCGCGCTGAAGGGGTTTATTTTGTGATAATGACCAGTTGACTGGAATCAATCTTTTTTCATGGCTACTAACCAAATAAACAAAACCGATTGAAATATCAAATACCAAAAGTTTGACTTTTAAGTATTTTATAATGGGAGAACAATACTAGCACAGCTGTGTAGGAACCTGGTTGCCTCGGACAATTTACTAAAATGTTTTACCTCAGAATGCCCCGAACGACCAATCAAAATTAGAGTATTGCAAACAGCCTTGTTTGATACTGAACATTTAGTCATCTAACATTTCTGACCTCTCCACTGAATAAACACTTCATTAAGTGATCATTGACATGGAGTTGTCCATGTGTGTGTAACTGCAAGAGACACTTCATCTTCACCAGGTGTCCACATAAACATCAATCTCCGGCATCTGCGGACAGACCAGCAGTAAATCTCGTGGAACACACAAACAGACCCATACACAATCCATTTCACAAAATGAGAAACGAGGGCCACCCGTTCGACTTCTGATATGCAGACGCAAATTTATATCTCCAGCGCTGGACACATCTGACTGAATGATATGACTAGAAACATCCAGTATCAATAAACAGGAAGTCTTACTCTCACAGTAATAGTTCACTGACCTTCGGTCCCTTTGTGCTTTTCCCTCACGTGCTTTGGATTACCCTCTGCTACACTTTCAAAATAGAATGGAATCAAGATTGTGGCCAGATTTCTTTTTAAGTTCACAGACTGTTTGGTTTAAAGTTAAAAGTTCTTAAATCATTTGAAATCAATTAAAATTCTATTATAACTTACTCACCCCATGATATTCCAAACCCATATTATAGAACTATATAAATGTTATTAGAGACTTCATGCGTTTGGCTGAGAGATTCATCATTCACAGCACTCAGAAGCTTCTCCCTCTATCCACACACTCATGCTGAACCGGCTGACCTGAAACTGGTGTGAAAGGGCGTGATAATCCGCTGACCTCACTGAGCGCTTGCAGTGCATGCTCCGGTTTGTGAGGGGTGGGTTTTTTTTAGGTCCAGCTGCTGCTTATGTCCTGATGAGATGCAAACGGGTTGCATTACAATGCAGCTGCACAGATTAGAGCAGTCGTTGGGAATGCAGCGCACAAAAGACATCATCATATCACGCCAGATTACTGAACCATTTTGGCCTGTGCAGTCAGATACACTGATAAGGCGGTTAAATGTGGGTCAGCGGTGTCAAACGACCAAAATTGTTAGTCATTTTCACAGTTTTACAGCGGATCTGTGCAGGTGAGCAATTGTTCAGGTTAATTCGGAGCAGATAGCAGTTTAAGTGAGTTATATTGTATACTATATAAATATTTCAATGACAGTGAAGCTCTTTAAAGCCATTTTTGCTACTGTTTTCTAAAAAGTAACAAAATAAAATGTACAAACTGCAAGACAAGGGATAAATTAACACACTTTTTAGGAAACTTATCGTCCTTAAAATTAAGTGCATGAACAACACAGCACTTATACTGTATATCAGCCAGCCACTTATAAAGCAAATTCAGCTATCTTACAAAAAAACATTGATTAGATAAACCTGAAGTGTTGAGCCCTTTGTGCGATTGGAACAATTCCTGTTTAGGGGCCAGCAAGTCCACACTACTTATCTTTACCCAGAGCTGCTATTTTAATACAGGTCTATGACCTGGCCCATTTTGTACACGGAGGGCAGGAACACCCTCACAGGGTTAACGGTCTCACAGTCTCGAATGCCAAAGGCCCTTGAAGCGAATTGGAGCCTCCAGTGTCGCAAGAGAGTGTTTTCCTGAAATCTGAACAGCCTCTGAGGAAATGGCTTAGATGGAAAGAAAGAAAAAGGAGCTAGAGAATAAGAAAGAGAGACTCTTCCAAATGGCTCTTTTCCCCTTATCATCCATCTGTCTATTCATCCTTATCAGATCTCCTCTTGAGATCCTCATGTGGTCGCAATGCCAGGTTTGAATGATCATTACCCGCTCTAACACAATACGTCCAGTGTTCCTCCTATAAAAGCCGATACTTAAGAGGCCTGGAGAACAAATCACTATCGACTGACTTCATTTTAAATGACCTGATTTTACATGACAGCACAGAACTGTTTATAGAGATCGGATGACATCAGAGACATTATAAGAGGAGGATCATGGTCCACTCTAATAAAAATGAATGCTCAATAAGGCAGCTGCAGAAATTAAGTGCCATCTTTTAATTAAAAGAGCTAGAAAAATACTGGAGAATCTTCATGTGCATTAACTGGAAAAAGACCTAAAACCTAAAACATAATTTTTAAGTAGGCTACTTGGATATCTCGGGTCTGCTGCCAACCCATTACCATTCCCACTCGCCTATAACCTGTCCATTTGCGGTTGTGTTCTCATCACATAAGTGCTGGCATGCACATGCATAATGGCCTTAGCACATTAATTATAGTGTATTATGGCTGTATTTGTTATTGCTGTATTGGGTGTAATAGTCAATGAGACGTGTAATGTTCACCACCACTCTGGCCAAAACCGACACCTTAAAACCAACAGTAGTTATATTACGAAATTAAAAATGATATCTGAGGGCAACTATGAATGCCACAAGTTTGGCATATAGAGGTAACCACATAAGTAAAAATAAACTGAGGCTGGTATGGGGTTTTATCCCCGTTTCCAAGGTTTGATTCACTTTAAAAGTGTTACTGTTTAAAGTAACTTGTCACTTTGCATGTTACATGTATAAAAGAGTGGGTATTTTGTGAATTTAGTAAACTATGCTAAATTCACAAAACATTCTGTTAAATATTTTAGAACTATTTGCTTGATCTCAAAGCTAAATTGAAGGACCAATCATGCATTTAATATCAGTTTCAAGTACAAATATAGATCTAAAGTATACTTTTTTTTTTTTAAAGTATTGTCACAATATCAAGCAACTGCAAAAAAATGTAAATGATCTCAGATCAGTGTAAATATGTCATCAATTCAAATAAAACAGGACACAAAAACAATCAAATTGCTCTCCTGTATCTGTAAATAAGTAGATCCACGCCAAGATCCTTCACCCAATTTCTAATTGGATGCTTTAAATTTCAACAATATTATGCATGGCATAAACAGATCCAAAGAGGGTTACAAAAGCTTTCCTCGACCCAAAGCGGAACAAGCAGCATATTTCACGTGCATGTCATTAAAATCTTTGAAGTCAACTTTGAGCTCTAGTATTGCTTCACAACAGCAACAAGCTCAAAGTTGCCGCCTATGAATTCTCCTCCAAGCACAAAAACGTCCAGGTGCGTTATCCCTTTACGCTTATCCAGAGCCATGTTAACTTACAGTCACCCTTATCAGCGCTGCACACTTTTAAAAACGCAGCATCAGTTCAGCGTGAGAGCGACAAGTTAAGCCAACACTAGTCTAAACACCCAGTGGGTGTGTGTGTGTCCATATGTGCACGTAGTCAAAGGGGGTCAGAACCCCCCTGGAGAGAGGCTGGCGACACAGACTCCAACAGCGCTAAATCAATTGTGCATGCTGGGTCACCTTTCAACGGTGGGGACGAGTCGTTGAATAAAATCACACATTCAAACAGCATCGATTTGCATTAAATGAGCTGTGATTGTGGTCGATAACACCTCGCAGATTCAAATGCATACAATATGATGTCTGGATGCAGTCAAAGGTTTGATTGATCTGCACTGAATCAATGTCATTTCATTTACCAAGACAATCCATTTCCACACCAGACCAAACAAGACTGGGTTTCTCCTAAATCTGATATGGAATATCATCTGCCACTTGTTAAGGAACCGTTGGCATCATGGGAGACTTTCCCGGGGGGAAACGACCTTGATGAAGTTCATCACAAAAAGGGAAGGAAGTAGCAAAGCTCAAGGAACAATTAAGATGTTTTTGATTTACTCTCCAAGTGGGGTGGAACAGCTTTACTAGAAAAGTGAGCTGCTCTCGAGCGAGTGGGGGTCGCAACTCTTGACCTCGAATGTGGCTTGACAGAGCAAATCGATTTAAGGCATCTTAGACAGTCGTACGTTTTAGTTTTATGAGCCTCAACTTGTTCAGTTTGGCTAGGTATACTTCTGCCAGGGAGTACCTGATAATAATAGCACTGTAAAATAGAAAACTGATAACATATCTAAGAGTGGCTGACGTATTGACACGGCTAACTTAAACACAGAAGGGTTGGGTTTTAGATCTTCAAAGCTTTGAGAACTATTCAAGTTGTAGAAAAACGCTTCAGTGATCATATTACGCGCCCGGACCGAACTCAAACAAGAATGGAGGTTTATAAGTCATAAAATGGGCGTGGGTTTGACAATAATTAGCAAATTCTTGTGTGTGCTGTGAGGCGTTACAGGCCTGAAAACAGTAGGCCTGCAGTTTGGGGTGGACGGCAGGTGCTGTCTTATGATGAGGTTTGCAGTCGCTCTCCAAAACCAATTAAAAGTGCTAAATGCGAGTTTGGCTGGAGAGCTCTGCGACTGCAGAATCCAAATACTGCTGCGCCCTGCATGACAGGGCAAGCCAATAAGCAACAATTCAGCTTTTTCCTAAAAGAACGAAATGGCAAATTGATAGCCTTTTCAACCATAACCACAATGCATCCTGCTGGTCCCAATATATTAAATGAACGATTTAGACATCATGGAGCTAATCAAAGAATGTGGGTCATGTAAAGGGATGGGGTTCTAGCATTGTACGTCTTTATGAAGTAAAGCAATTCCTGAGAAAGCAATATTTGAAATCCTTCAAAAACGATAGGGCCTACAAACACGCTCAGTGGAGTGTTAAATCCATCTTGATTAAAGCGGAAAAAAGCCTTGAATAGCGAACTGTGCCGTCCTGCTTTTGTAATTAAGTCCACCAGTGCATTCTGGTCTGGCGTTTGGCAAACAGGGGAATTGTTTGGTCCCTTCTCTCAAAGAGACTGTGTAGACCTGGGGCATATTGATGTGCGTAGCTGATCTTGGCAATTTAACTATGCTTTTTAAACCCCCATGTGCAGCCTGGCCAATTGAACTCTTAAAAATAAAGATTTTTTAATGGTTTTTACAGCACATTAGGTTCAGCAAGAACCATTTTTCACTGTATAAGCTTCACTCTTTGAACCTTTTGGTTAAAAAGTAAAAGGATTCCAAAAGGTGGCTCTGTTAACAGTTTTAAAGGTTTTACATGGAATTTAGATGCTAGTTTAAAAACTATTTGTGTACATTACTTGTTCTTCAAAACAGAATGGAACTGATTGACTCAAACCCGTTCTTTCATTTTCAGGGCCTGTGCTAAAACAGTAGACTCATCTGCCATTATTTCATCACACGAACATCTCACATCTCCCATTTTGCATCTGCTATTGATTATTTCAGAAATGTGCTTAAAAACAGACTACTGAAATAATTGAAAAGACATGTTCGGTTTTCTGTAAATGTCTCTGAATTCTGTTGAAGTTTCGAAATGATTGTTTCTTCAACTCTTGTTTGTGTTTTTAATTACTCTGACACTGAATCAAAGCGGACGCAGCTGGCTGAGACAAATCTAAGACGTTTGACGGGAAAGCCTTTAGAAATGCACGGACGGTTTTCACTCATTCGGCGTGTGGTTAGACCGGAGAATCCGTCTACGCAGTGAATTTCATGCTGAACCTACAACATTTATCAGCTCATCAAATTCAGTCATGAAAACCAGAAGGTAGCACTTGAGAAAAGTACATTTCAGAATGTTCACACGGTTACCCAAACCACAGGCCACACAAATGGAAAGAAAACCAGGATCACATCAACTGGAAGCCAATCACAAATGCTCTATTACCTTTGAAAGACAAGAAGACCCGAGGGGCGTTCTGAGGTTCGCTGTCCAAACCCAATATCAGGACTGATAGAGCCAGGAGAACCTGGACAGACCATCGACTGTCCAACAGCATGGTGCATCCGTCGAAGTCAGAAAGACACAGCTGTAGAGGATCACTGAGAAGAAAAAATACATAATGTAAATAATATCACATGTCACTTACTGCTTTAAAAATTTTAAAAAGTCTGTTTCTTTCATGGGGAATTCGATATTTGACACACTTGGCATGCTGTATTTCAGCGCAAAGGACTATGTTGTATTTAAATTATGTTACGCTCATTGTTAAATGCATAAACACGCCTCCTTTCTGTGTAAATTAGGTTCGTTATTGTTTCTGCCTTATTCACACAACTCACTGCTGCTAACCTTGACCTATAATGCACAATATTTGTGTTCATTTTTATTGCAATACCATCATATAAAGACCAATAGATTGAGATATTCAATGAAAAGGGAAAATTCATGCTAAATGCATTCTCTTAACATCTAAACAAAAACTAATGTCATATCTGAAATCTCGTTTGCCCATATGTACTCCAGATACTTAAGTTCCATATGTTTCACCTCTTGGCTCCCAGCTTTAATAAGAGAAGCTAAGAGGCCCTCTGCAGTAAACATTTCACCAAAAAATAAGGGTTTGGTTACGTTTGTTTGAAACATACAGCAAAAAGGATATTCCCCATGGGAGTATGTTGACAAACCCCACTGCTGCCACGTAGTCCATCTCTTTCAGATGGACAGGAACAAGGCTGCCACCCATAGAGGGGCTGCACTCATGTTGCTCAGTGGTGGCATGACACATAATCCTAAAAACGTTAATCCTTGCAGATATATCTCAATTGATACTGTTCCCAAAGTCACATGCTATAGACGCTGATAACACATGCATGGATAATATATTATCATTTTTTATAAAAAAAAAGGAACAATCATCTCAAAAAACAGAAAAGTAGTGCTAGCGGAAGACGATCAGCCCAAAAAAACGCTGCCTGGACGCAGAGCGTTTATGAGTGGAAGCAGCTGTTTAAACCTCAGCTATTTGCAGGCAATTTGTTAACTGTCCGGCTGTTTATCTAAATTCTCTGCCTCTTTACCTCACACAAGCCAGTGAAATTAAACAACAATTATATGAGCACAAGTGCACACAGACACTCGTAGGCAAGCAATTATAGATACAGTCTCACAAAAACACGGATCAATACGTTCACCCCACAACTGATGGCTTTTGGGACATTTTTTTATGAGAACAGTCAAAATATTATGTGAAAAATTATGAAACAGCAAGAAACATTCAGGCTGCTTCACTCAAATCTCATTCTTTTATAAATGTTTTAAAGTTAACTCCTGCTTAGGGGACACTTTGTGAACTTTTAATGAGTTTTAAATGTAAAAAAAAGAATTCCTCTATACATTGCAATATGATAAATTTAAAATAATAGCTTTTCAATTAAGCAAATGACAAAAAAAACATAATGAATAGAATAGGCTTTTCATTGACTCATAACTCAACTAAATTTGGCTTGTAAATTCAGCCTTACTGGAAGTGCATGTTGTTAACATTCATAAAGTCTTCTGACAGATCAACAGGTTGACTGGTTTATTTTTTTTTGCAGCTCTTTTTACAAGTTCCTACCCTATTTTGCACTACAGTATCAATATGTAAAGCCAATATCTGCATTGATTGTGTTTGTTTCTTGCTAGTTTGTGAAATTGTTGCAGTGTTTGTTTTGTAAAGACATGCACTCTGGCCCCAGGAGACATTGTATTTTGTTTCTTTTTCCTGCCGCCCAGCAGAGCAATGAAAATAAACTACTTTGACTCTCTTAACTGCCTATTGTGCTGTTATATATACAGGAGCACTGGGATAGCTCAGCGTATAGTTAACTTGTGACAGAAAAAAATGCTGGGAGACTGCAAGAAAGGTAAAGCAGCTTGGTCTCTCAGTGGAGAGTAGAAATAAGCGATTATACAAATAATTACGAGGTTATTTAGTGTGCATACTAATACAAGTTTAGAAAATGTGTTGCTCTTAATCTAATCAACATTAACATGAAATATCAGGAAATTTTTGAGTCCTGGGTTGTGACTTTACTGTTATACTTATTCTATACATACAGTGATTAGGACCATATTACACTCATGTAGAATATTTACACCTTTAAAAATCAATCTGACAAATATAACCATTAACTTGTGGTTAATCATACCTATATGCACATTTTAAACTAAAATCTAGACATGTTGCCAACTACCCATACACGGCACACAACAACCACATCCAAAAAAAAAATACATTTTAAGAATGGAGAGAAAAATATTACTGCCAACACTCAATGTTATATAGGGAAATAATGATTAGAGAAGCTTTAAGGATTCATTGCAAAGCCAACTGAATTAGAAAAAATCAAAAACTGCACTTTAAAAAATCTAAAAAAAAAGATAAATGTGGTTTATAACAACAACAACAACATTAACAGCAATAAAATACTACTACTAATAATAATACAATTTGTATTCAAATAATACTAAGTGTCAATGCATGGATAAGCATGCAATCCAATGTTTACCTGTCTAAACTGTCCAGAAGCAACTTTGAGCTGAACTCAAAATCCAGTAAATGTCTGCGAGTTCTGGTTTGTGTTCGTATGTCCCAGGTCCTGCAGGTATAGTGAGGTACAGTCTTTATCTCTTTGAACACCTGAGCGCGGCGCACTGCTTCTCCTCTATTATAGTGTTCATCTGGTACAGTTGTTGTAAAATCCCGTTTGATATCGAGCTAAGAAGCGTAAAGCCACCTGACAACTCCGTGAACTGCTTCTGCGCCGCGGCTGTCCGTCTGAATCTCCAAACACAAGCGCACTTCTGCCCACTCTCATTCGCTCGCCTCAACTGCTTTTCCTAACAGCTTGGCAGGTGGATGCATTCTCGCTCATTTGCATAAGACACGCCCACTGGGTGGGGAGTTCACCTTGGAGCCCCGCCCCTTCAGCACGAGCTGCTGTGATTATCTTCAACGCGGCCAAGCGGACCTCTGGGGAACACTGTGAATGCGATTACATTCATGTTTCATTAGGCGGAGTAAACTCAATAAGAATTTACTAGAACGTACATACGTGCAATTACTGTGTGGAACGCAATATTTGTGCAGTTTCTTTTCCTTTTCTTTTCACAATATAGTATAATTGTGTAAGCTATGGTGTATATCTAGTCCATAACCCACTTAAAAGAGAAAGAAATGCGGTATTTTGCATATTTTCTGTTGAATAACACAATTAAACCACACTAGGAAACATTAAAACAATATTTAAATAAAGGCTGCATTATGTCCTAAAGACAGAAATATAATATAATAGTCTTGGGGCAAGTTATGATGGATTGATGGTGTGTGTGTGTGTATTATTTAGATGTTTTTTTTTATTTTTTTATTGTTTATTTATGTATTCATTCTTCAAAATTATATAAAAAAATATTAGGCCATTTGATCACTTTTTGTGAGTGTGAAAGGTTATTCTATTACTTTTTTCTTGACAAATATTGGTGAAAATATTCAATAGCCTTTTGAAGCCAAGACAGTAAGGTATGTGTCAATATACAGAACTTTCAAAAACAAAACAACCCAGAGAAATAGCCTATTCACCAGCATAAAAATGAAACAGCTAGCAATACTTCTCTTTCTATATAAACATATTCATTGTAGCATACTGTATATCTATCAATCTATTTCTATTTTATTTGTCTACAAGTCAGAACATGAGAGCATTGTGCAATATAGATTTTAAACTCCAGTGATTTCCCTTCAAGGACAACTCCTAAGAACTTTGAAAATCAATTTTGTTCACACTGGAATAATCACATCCAGTTCTGCTGCTTTTATCCAACCTGTCCTTTCTTTGAAACACTAAATAAGCGATGCAGTTGCAGTTAGAGAGCCTCAGGTTTTATTTATCCACAGCCATTTGCACACACACATGCATGTCCCTTCATCTCAGCCTGTAAGCAGAAACACATTCTTGTATTAGTGAGCAAATATTTGCGTGTTAATACATGACACAGGATTTAAGATAAAAGGCATACCGTTGCTTGAAAAACTACCTCCGCAAGATTTACCGACAACATGTAACATACAACATGCAACTCATCTTCTTTCTCAGAGTCTCTAAAAGACAGGGATGAGTTTCACTCACCTTGAAGTAACATAACTTAACCACATTCATCTATCTTCCTCGGCTTAGGTGATAGCAACACGGTGACACAACAGCATTCAAACTACTTGATATAGAGAGTGTTGAACCCATGTGGGATGCTTAGGAAAACCTCTGGGAGTAATTATGTTGTATGCATCTTACCATTCATTTTTTGCATGCAATTGCAACTTAAAATAACTGTTATCTATTTTAATATATCCAAATGCTATGCAATTTTTAGTCATTATTTTTCAGTGTCACATGATTCTTCACTCTAGATTGCTTAACTTTTTTTATTATTATTATCAATGTTAACAGTTGGGCTGCTTAATATTTTTAACACACACACATATGATTCTATGCCATTTATTTCTGTGATTAAAGCTATTAGTGAAACTTTTTCAATATATAAGATGGCTACCAACTCAGTAGACTAGTAAATTTCCCATAGTTCTGCAGATCCACTTCCTTCTTGGAATCTATAGAATGTTCAGAAAAAAGTGGGACGTCAATGTGTCTGAAGTGTTCTGTAGCAGTCAGTTTATAGACATCTTTGTCTCTCACGTCATGAAGTTATTTGAAAACCTTTGACTAATGAAAAGTCATTCGCTATTGTCAAAAAAGTTTGAAAAGCTAATTCCAGGCTCTGCAATGCTGCACTTCTGTCGCTCACATTCTTTATTAGCCTCCTATTTAATCTACATTCGCCGCAAAATTCACATTACAGTCACAATGCAGCCTGCCGGTGAGATTGGGCTCGGGCTGAAGAGGTTGAATGGACAGAACCGGAGAATGAAGGGGAATCTGTCCTTTTCAGCACCGTCGAAGCATTCACCCCTCCCTCCTGTCTCGCGCCGACCTGCAATAAAACTGTTTTCAAAGACAACTTGGCAGAGGTCAAATGGAAGACGTCTGTAAATGAAAGCAGCCTGACTTTGTCTCCCTCCAGGCGAACTCTGACAACTTCGACAACTTATCTTTTCAGCGTGGGGCAGAGAGGGGCTTCTGGAGGAGGCAGGTCTTCACAACTGTCTCAGAAGCCTTCACCCTCTCCTTTATGTGGAAATAAAAGGCATTTCAGATGTCAAGACTGGATGTGGAGTCTGAGTGAGCCCCTGAACTTGTTTCCACCATGCTATTGTCTTTTATCCGCTTTGTTGTATTGACATCGAATCTTCCCTCAAGGGCTCGACCCTATAATACAGTTACAGAAATATAAGTTGAACGTTTCAGTGGGATGACATTATGAGCTCATGCTGAGGCACCTTGTGCAATAGAAATAATAGGCCTGCATTCCAATGGTGCAGTAAAGCCCAGAGGCTTCAGGTGTTATTGTACCTCTGTGTATCTGTGAACTGTGGGTGATAATGAAGGGTGCAGGTACTTTAGCCACAAGTGTTCACACTGTGATTACCTCAGGGGTCAATAACCTGACACCTTTCCCACAGCGGAGGTGTGTGTACAAAACCGTGGACCCTTTAGTTCTGAGCTTTTGTCTTAATATAGGTTGTACATTTAAGTGTAGCTAAAAAATGTCTCTATAGGATATGAGTTTGTGTATGTTTTTTTCAACTGAACATAAGTTCATTCATACTGTAAATAAGATGTTGTTTTTTCAACATAATATGCTAAATAAAAAATAATATTTCATAATTATTTTAGCAAGAGACGAGATATTTTCTTTTTATAATTTGAATAACCATCAGTTGCATTTATATATACAGTAAATATGTATATGTGTGTGTGTGTGTGTGTGTGTGTGTGCAAAATTCACTAAAATGTTTACTTTATTCTTTTTTTGGTAACAATTTAGAGATTATAATTATTAACAAGCTAGTAATTAGTTTGTTAATAGCAAGAATTGGATCTTAAAATAAAGTGTGTGTGTGTGTGTGTGTGTGTGTATATATATATATATATATATATATGGTGCTCAGCTCAGCGAAACTTACCTTCAGCGCAAAGATCCTCATTTTCTCCCCTCACTCTGAATATGTCCTCCAGTGATCTTCAAAAACAGACAAAAGATCTCTATTTCTGTCCAGCCTGAGACCTCATGCCCCCTTCACTAAAGTACTGTAAAAAGCAGCGATTGTTCCTTGCACAATTCAGTTGGGTCCGTCTCAACGCTAATGGTCCTGATTAGTCTCCTGTACTGGTTTCCCTCAGGTGCTAGGAGATTTGGCAACCCTCCTGCTCTCTTTCTCAGTTCGCAGAGGTTAAGGTGTCACTCCTGTCTCAGAGCTTAAGAGGTTCTGTTGAACAGGCCTCTATTTGTACCCAATAAAAGAAGACGTATCACATCAGCCATTTGAATCACTCAGGAGGCATTAGCGCTATTAGCGTTTGGAAATAAACACCGCTCTCAGGAGTTTTCTCAGTGGAATACCTGTTTTCTGGATAAAACTCGGTCACCTGCAGCAGTGGGTGCTTACTTATAGGAGGATGAAAGCTCACAAAAGCTCTCTTGGCTTCTCAACGCAAAGCTTTTAAGTCAATGCTAACATGCTATCACAACAAAGAATATAGCCGGAAAAGAACAGCTTTCCTCTCTGAGCCTCTTTTTTAAAGAGCCCCTATTATGCTATTTTAAAGGGGGCTAAGATTAATTTATGAGTCTCTTACAACAGCTTTACATGTATGCAAGACAAAAAGTGTCAAAAAACACTTTAGTTTTCTCTAAAAATAGATTTAATTTTACCCCATTTCTAAATGATTCGTAAACGACTCGTGTGAAGCAGTTCGAAGAATCAGTTAGTCTAAACCCCTCCTTTTCATGAGCCCTCACTGCTGTGATTGGTCAGATGGCGCAGTCATATTTGATTGGTCTACTGCTGCAGCGCTCCACAGAGCTTGTGCCAATACTACCGTGGACAGTGCTTTTATAAGCGAATCAGGCACACTTCTACATAGTGAACTTCAGCATTGTGTAATGCATAACACTGCGTTAAGCCATCGTTTATCATTACTTAGGCCACATTTACACATAGCTGGGTATTTAGAGAAACAAATATTTCCTCCACTCCGTTTTCAATAATAACATTGTGCACACAACATCGTTTTCAAAAAACTTGTCATTTAAATCAACCCGCATAAATACGCTGTGGAGCTCCATAATAACTACGCCAAACCTATGTAAATAGGGCGCTCACATGACGTTTCTGGCAAATGAGAACCTAAAACCATATTTCTTCCAGTTGACATGGCAACACATAACTGGCATTCTCAGAAATCTCCACATCTGCAGGGTTGTTACACAGCTTAACATAAACAAATACGTTTTTTGAAGGATCGCTAGAAAATACAATCATCAGTTATTAATCACACTTACAGGTAGAAGTTCAGAGGAGCAAGCCGGTCCAAATAAACTGGGCACTGATCCATCTTTTAAGACCAAGCATTTGGTGAATATCGCATTGTACTTCAGCGTCGCTGGTTTAAGTTGGTCCTTTTTGCTGGATTATGCTAGTTTAAGATAGTCCTTTTGCTGGTTTATGCTGCTCTTTTGCTGATTTAAGTTGATCATTTTTGCTGGTTTATGCTGTTTAAGGTGGTCCTTTTGCTGGTTTATGCTGGTCCATTGCTGGTTTATGCTAGTTTAAGATAGTCCTTTTGCTGGTTTATGCTGGTCTTTTGCTGGTTTAAGTTGGTTCTTTTTGCTGGTTTATGCTAGTTTAAGCTGGTCCTTTTTCTGGTTTATGCTGGTCTTTTGCTGGTTTAAGTTGGTCCTTTTTGCTGGTTTATGCTATTTAAGCTGGTCCTTTTGCTGGTTTATGCTGGTCCTTTGCCAGCATGTGACCAGCAAAAACCAGCAAAGGACCAGCATCTATCTACCTATCAAAGCATTTTACTATCTTTTTTTCTAAATGTGAGTTCTAATTCTGCATCCTGTTTGCTAACCTAATTCACATTCAATTTAAATCCAGGAATTTAAAAGCTGTTTCCAAATCATTTCAGAACTGAGGGGGGTTTGAGCTCCAAAATTTCATATGGAGCAGAATTAAAGCAAACTACAGTGTACAGTAAGTATTTTTCAGTGATGGACACACACTCTAGAACTTTTCCATACATACAGCACACACACACACACACACACACACACACACAACACACCCTCAAACAGTACGACAGATTAAATGGTTGAATTAATGAGAGAACATGTAGTAATCTCACAGCCTCAATAGGAACCTTATGCTGTGACAAGATATGACATAAAAAAAAGCCTCCTGACAAGCCAGCGGTAGAGCTGATGTCCCGTCTCTCTCATTAGCATATATATGAGAAAAGTTCTCTCCTCTGCCTCTCACCTTGAGCATTCACAGGTCTTCATCTCCGCTCAAACACACTGCTCCAAATAACTCAAAGCAGAGTTTATACATCTTTCCCAAAGTTCTGATATTTTTTTTGTCTCATTTTCTTTCTGCAGCTGTGAAAACAGGTTTTATATGAGAGTCGTGGACGGTCAAACTCTTTGTCAACTTTCAAAATAAGAAGTGAAGTTTTATTGAGGCCGTTCAGCTTTGGCAGAATGAAATATTATGAGTCACCATCACCGAGGTCCTGTATACAGGGCGAGGACATAAAATGTGTTGGACCTTCAAGAGAGAGGATTAAAAAAAAATGTTTCAGCTGTTTGTCATTTGTATATAATGTACTGTTCTTAAGCTAAGCTAAGTGGATTTGTTTGAGATATATATTTTTTGGCATTTATATTAAATTCGTGGAAGCTTTTATTTGTATTAATAGCAATAAATAGTAATAGAAGTAGTATATAACAACAATAACAATAATAGGGAGAGACAGCATTAGCACATTTGAAGGCTGTTAACATTTTCAAACTAATTCAAATTAACATGCGACATCAACATTCTGCTTTGGACAATGAATATTAGATCCAGAAGACCTAGTATATAGTTGCATATACTTGATTCTTTGAAGCATGAATTAAATATCTCTATATTTTTATGGTTTGACATATTTGACATGGTGTCCTCAGATTTTCATTTATATCATCCTGTAAGTACCTGTGTTCAGCACAATCAGTCAAAATTGCTAGCAATTTACTTTGCTAGCCATTTCAACAAACTAATACATATATTTTAATCAAGGACACAAAGAATCATGTGAGGATCAATCAGGTTTTGGCTGCTAGCCCAAAAGCTTAGACACTATACCATCTGTATTAAATAACTTAAGAGTACAATTTAAAAGCTTGCACTTTGACTGACAAATGTGCCAAATAACTGGAAACCGTAGAAGGATCTAGTTGTCTAGACGGTTTCCCTCTCTTATTCACAACTTTCCTTACACTTTTTACCTATTATATATGTAAGGAAGAGGTTGAATTCTCTGTCCACAGACCAGCACAAACAGACCATGCTTCCGAGAGTGTTGGAAGAGAGCCATCGCTAAGTGTGTGTGTGTGTGTGTGTGTGTGTGTGCCAGTTCAACACTCACAGATTCAAATCCTCCACCACACAGAATCAGTGTTTAAAAATGCCTTCATTAAATACATCTTAATTGAATAAACAAACCAGAGTTCTCTGCTGCACTGCTAATTCAACAGTTCTCTGCAATGCGTTTTAGACCAGTCCAGACCTCATCCTGGTTTGTTCTGTGGGAACAAACACGCTCGGGCTGGGGGGTGCGAAAAAAACAAACCCATCCGACCAAGTTCAAACACTGATTTAATTCAGTGCAAATGGAACAACCTTGACAAACAGAGGCAAATGCATGCGTAAATCATAGGAGGGTTATGTTATGATTCATTTATGCGTCAGGGTTTGGGTTCGGTCCAAGGGAGGCACAGGTTTGGTTTGCGGGCACATGCTCTGCCCACAGGACTAAAAAAATATTCTGTCATCTCACTGTCAAACATAAAAATGACTGCTTTAAGTGCAAAAGAATGATGAAGTGAGTGAAGGGCGGAATTATAAAAAGCTAGCCATTTTGACCCATAGGGGTGAATGGAGATGCTGATAGAATTGTCTGAATGAAAACCAGAGGGAACTTGATGAAGGTTTAAAAAGTGATAAATCAGCCACATATATCAGTAAAAGTTGTTTTTAAAGAAACTTTTTAATAAATCATTGATAAAACTATTTATAAAATAAATAATAATATTAATCTCTTTCAGTTATCATTTTATAAAGATTGAATGCATAGGTTTGAATGTATAAGTTTTATACAATGTTGTTAAGTAACCGTGAATACAAGTCTTTTGTAAATTTGGCCCAGGACACACAAAGTAATTCCTATCAAAACACTTTTCAGGCTTCAGTTCAAGTGTTTATTATCATTTAAGCCATCCAGGAAAGGGTAACCAGGTTTAGCTTGTTTTTCCCAACTGGATAGGCCAAAATGACTCAAGTTCAGCATTCTCCGTCATTGGTTGTCAGTGTATAAATTTATATACTGTATAATTGTTATATAACTTAATGCCGGTCCTGAACTCACCTGAGGTTATGCTTAAGGGCACGACAGATGAATTAGTCCTTGATGGGTTTAAACTTACAACAATGAATCCTCTGATTATTAAAAATCTACAGGCTACACTCATTAAAGAAAATTAAGAAAATGTAGATTTAAGGTGGAGAGGTTACGCTAGATGAATTCATGGAAGGAGTGAGGTAAGTAGCCGTGTACATACTATTTTCTTTATGATTGTTGCCATTATAAGCATCATTACGCACTCCTCCCAAACTCCCATTAGGAGAATGATCCATCTCCATTTTTAATCGAAGTTGCGACAGTCCCACCAGAGAGATCTTAAAATGGGTGGAGGATGCTGTATCGTGCGGTGACATGTTAAACAATGTACTTCATCTGGAGTATCTCCATCATCTAAAGAGTAAACAAACAGAGATCAACCACAACTGAAATGCCATGTCATGAGGGTCAAATCAAATCATACTTGATCCTGATAAAGCTTGCAATTATAGAGTCAGCAGTCATCGTAAGCAAGATAAATGGAAGCGCATCAGAAAGTAAAAAGACATGCTTTGCGAGATTGAGATGTTGTGTTGAAATAAATGAGTGTTGCCTTTTTTAAACAGATTTGCAAGAAAAAGGATAGATTTATGAAGAAATGTAATTAAATTAAACAAAAATTAATAAAAAGAAAATAATTAAATAATAATTATATTCAAAGAGGAAGAGGAATACTGTCTATTGTTCAGTAACCTTGGTGGGCACAAGCAAGGACAAAGTGTGTGTGGCAAGACCCAGCAGGGAGGAAAGGCTTGTGCTAGAGTTTGTGATTTTTAATAGTTCATCTCAGTGACATTTCAGCTGTTGGCCTTCCTCCCTGCTACCAGAGCACCAACATCAAAGGCAAAGCGGCATGTTCTTGTGTATGTATGCCAGTGCTAATGCTAATGCAAGCAATACAACCTTGCCAATCTCAATTAAGAATAATGACTGGCACTTTTTCAATGCGCCAAACCTCCCAGCATATAACTGCTATTGTAAAAATCATATAAATACTTCATCATAAAGAACCACAAACAATACAGAAGGCAGACAACATTGCATGTGTTTATAGAACACAAAAAGATGTCTCTATAGAAAACGTTGATGGCATAAACGGCTTGTTAAACTGCATAATTAAGCATGCACAATTAAAAGAGTCTGAACGAATACATGAAAACAATGACCTCAGTGTTTGAGGTTTGGAAAATGTCTTATCTACGCTTGATCGAGTACAAAACAGAGCTCTTTTGTGAATTTTAGGCCATCTAAATGGTATGACATTATGCTTGTGTCAAGTTGATTAGAAAATTGACAAAATGGAAACTAAACAAGCAAGGCAATTGTCTTAAACCTGGATTTCATGTTGATGTGAGAGAATAGATTTGAATGGATCTCTGTTGGTTTCTTTTTTCTTATGACACCACCTACCACACCCAGAACAATGGCGGAACACCCTGGAATACAAAGACTTGGACTATGTTGGGGAGAAAACCCAAACTCCTGCAAGCAATAAAATCTCCATAATAGAGCTGGAGACATAAAACACTACTAAAGCATTAAGGCAAGCCACCAAACAGAGAAACACAGCATCATGCCATCATTAATGTCTTGGGTTGCAGTGCTTAAAGCAATGCACATATCTTAAAACCTCAAAAAGCCACCAGTATGTTTCATTTATGATTTGGCAGCCACCTTTCTTCTAACCTAGGTTCACTTACCACTTGCCTCACTCCACAGTTTTGCATCCCTTCAATTCTTTTTCCATTTTACACAAATAATGATTGAACAGGCAGATTATTAAATAACAAAGACTTATTTTCACAGTCCCTTGCAAAACACATTGTTGGTATACTTCTACCACAGTACAGGAATTGTAAACTAGTATGTATACTAGCTTTTTTGTTTTGTAAACTTGCTTAGTAGCCCACCTAGTACAGTGTTGTATTTGTGATTAAAAGGTATGAAAAGTCCATGCGACCAGAGTTACGAAAAAAGACTAAAATGGCATGATTGCATTATCATCTCGTGTAGGTTTAGTGCAAGTGTTAGTGTTATGTTATTTTCAAACACAACAGAGTATAAACCAGTCACCAGACTTCATTTCTGAACTGCCATGATTATGTAATATCATTGTCAGATTTAGAATGATCTGTTTGGATCAAACTGAATGTGTTTTAGTGCAACTAAAATTTAAATTATTGCAAAATATTATAGAAGTAGCGTAATACCATTTGCTTTAATCAACTTATACAACCTCTGGCTTGTTTAAGTTTAAAGGCATTACTAAGATCATATGTATGGATGAAGAGAATTGTGGGAGCGTACAGATCTGCAGTACAAGATCTCATATATAGGTCTGCAAGAAAATTACATTCAGATTAATCTCATAAATGTGCCAGATTTTCCTCGCTCAGCTATGAATGCTAGTCATAAATATCATTGTTACTTTTAATGATATTTAATGATGTTGTCAGTAATACTACAGTTTATATCTGATGACTTAGCCAAAGAATGAGAGAAAGAAACCAACCTACATTATTCCTCCACTTTAATGAGATGCCAATGTCCCTTTAAGGCAAGCAAGTTCACTCAGCCGCTATCTTGGCAATGTCCCCAGGCAGTTATTTCCAAGTCATATAAGTACAGCTCCTATCTACTTGAACAAAAAAAGACTGAACTGAAATACCCAAGACTGTTGGCTATGCTTACATTTTAATAACATGTTAAACCACAAATATAATCCGACAACTGGCATAATAAAATTACCAGTAGGGATCTTATAATGGAAAAGCAATACATTCCTACAGCCACTATACTGAGCACTGTAATTCCACCTTGTTACCTCTATGTATCTGCCCTAAAGTACCAGAATATTGATTAAGTGATAATAAACGTATGTATTTAGCCTGGGCCCGCCCATATTTCCTGACGCTACATTTTATTTCGCGAGCAAAAAAGTTAGTCTGGCAAAGCTGCTGTTTTAGGGCATTTCCGTACCTAAAAAGTGGGAACCAATGAGAAACGAGCTGATGTAAACTGGTTCTTCAATCACAATGTTGGTCCAGGGTTAGTCTTGCGTAGCCAGTCAGTCAGTCTGAAGGTCTGGAATTCATAGCAACCTTTTTTGGCCAAGGCCCGCCCATAAGGCCATTTGACCGACATGTCAAACAACATTCAACATTCACAGTCATGTTTTGGGGTGTGGAAATGTCCCCACAACAACAGACTGGCGTGCAACAAGTCAGACAGAATAGAAAATGCCGATAAGACGCTTGCGGTAAACATCTGTTTGAAGCATATCTCTCTACTTTTTAACACCCACAAGCAATTCTGGAGAATTGAACACAACACTGAATCGGCCAGCTGCAATGTCAGCATCTGTTGTTTCATGTTTGCCCACAAATGCAGCTGATATCCCCTTCTCAGTTAGGTACTTGATCTTCCATAATAGATAGGAAGGGACACACAACTAGTAAAATTGGATATGCTGGGAATCCTTCTAAATGCTGACAAAGGGTCGGCCAGGCTTGAAAAATAATACTCTTCCCAAATCCCGTCGGCAAACAGGTTAAAATACCCTTTTTTTGTCTCTACTAAGTGCCTCAAACAATACTCCTGGACATCTCTTAATGGCAACCTCGCATACTTTTGAGAATCCAACGTTTTGCTGAACTTGATTAATGCTCATTGTCACTCATGAATACACGACAGTTTTTCTTCTGCAATCACACGTCTGCGCTTTGTTTCCCGGTGGACTGAAAATTAGCGTGCGAGTGTCACGAGTATCCCCCGGAAAGTCAATAAAATTTAACCAATCATATCAAACTTCAATGTTATGTGTTATGTATGTATGTTATTACATACAGTTCACTCCAGTAGTTTTAAACTAAAAAGAAATAGATAAGTTTTTTCTATGTGGTACTCTGCCTTCCGCTCATTGTGATGATAGCAGTTCATTGTTTTGAACTTAACAAAAGCTAAATGAAGGTACATGATGGCGGCAGCTCTTTGGTCTAGTCTTAATGGAAACCAATGGCTCTGGCATTCTGGAGCCAGGAGGATTAGACGCATTAGAAATGCTTTTGTTACCAAGGCACTGTGGCTGTTGACTTAGGTGCTTCTGCCTGGTTGCCTCAAGTTGGTTGCATCAGGTCAGCCCCGTTATTGTTGGCACTAATAGATGGTTGATGGTGCTAACACATAATGAATGCATGTTGACGCACAGCAGCATGATAATGGGAGTGTGCGGCACTTTTTATGTTGCCTCCCCTATACTTTCCATCCCTCTCCACCCACAGGACGTGAACAGGGGTCCGTTGGTTGGCAGGTGGGGTGTGATGATGTCACAATGTGCACAGGAAACATTAACTATTATGAAGTGGCTTCCTGAAACCACCCGCTTCCTCTAGCACATCTGACATGCAAGATATACATACAGTATAATGACACTAAAGATTACCTTTAAAATAAATCTGTTATACTGTTATAAAGATCTAATTGATTGCCATTATCAGGCTTACAATTTAAATATTAGTAACTGCATCAAATTGCATTTGAGTAAAATTTACTTTTTTACCCTCTTATAAATGCCATATTCTCCTAATGTATATTAAGCTAGGCTTATTTAAGCCTTGAAAGTCTGATGTAATAAAAATTTAGATTTTTCAGAATGTCATTTCAAATGTGAGGCTTTAAAGGGTTAAGTATAATTATGCATGTCTATAAATAAGGCTCCAGGTTTCCAAATCGCAAACTCCTCAGCCTCATCAAAAGAAAAAAAAAAAGGTTTTCCAACTTCAAGGTGAAAACTGCCGAAATGCAATTACCTCAAAACCAGCCCAGGGCAGGAAGGATATCTGAAAACAGAGGAAAGTTGTTGAAGCAAGAGAATGACGGCAAATTCTGCCATAGTGCTGTAGGGAGTAGAAAGGTGCATGTCTGGGCTCTTCACTGTTTAAGTATCTGGATAAATAAATATGTGCATTGTTAAATCTGCTTCTATAAAAAGTGGCCTAAATACAGTATTATTGATGTCATGTGAGTGGTGTTTGGCCAAAAGGGCACATATCTCTACACAAAGCGAGAGACTGAGAGACAGAGACAGAGAGAGAGAGAGAGAGAGCTAAAGCAGCAGAGACAGAATTAGAAAGCACTGTGGATGTTTTTAATTTTCACTTTTCCCTTACAGACATACTATCCACCAGTGCTGCTGCCAGGAAATTAGCCAGCATGATTCCCCTTAAACCCCAAGACACACAAACCATAGTGTATTGCATTCAGGATGTTATGAACCAGGTCAAGACTTGCTCACACTGGTATACAAATCAGCCATCACTTTTTTGGGGCACTGTTCAGGTGTTAGATCATGGTACTGGCAATAGTCAGCCTGTCAAAAGTGGAGGCAAAAAAGAGAAGCAAATCTGAAGCCACATAAATAAAATAAAAATAAAAAAATAAAACGTTAGAATGGATTCTGACAGAGTGTGTTGCTTCTCAGAGTTACTAAAGTCTGTGATCCTCTGCACTATGTTTGTTATTTTGCACCTTTATCAGTATAACAAATAATAAGATGTAAAAATAGCTAAGTGTTATCTGTCATATGTTAAACAGTTAGCAGAGGTTTTAGCAATGTGGTTTGCTTTTCATTTTTTTTTAATGTTTTTCAAAAAAAGTCCTTTATGCTCACAAGCTGTATAAAACGCTATATTCTAGGGGTAACATACATTTATAGAAATATCAACTAAAATCTGAAAACAATTAGTTTGCATGGACAAAGACACAGTAACTAAAGAATGGCAATGTCAGAAGAAAATACCACATCATTGAAAATAGTGGCAAAAAATAGTCGCTGATCAATATTGGCCCCATATGACTGTGTTTGAGGTTAAAACTTCCTTCAGTGAAAGTTTTAATTGCTTCTTCACAAAAAGCTAGTCAATAAACCATTCCAGGCATGCCCTCTCCAACTAACTTGTGTCTGTGAAACCCAGGAATGTAAGAGAAAAAAAAAATTGTTTCTGTTTGAGTGCTTAATTTGTGCATATTTGTCTCCTGATTCAAATAGGAAACTTTTTCATTGGAGAAATCTATCATTTTAAAATATTATGGTTTGAAGTTAAAACCAACTCAATGCTGTCAAACAGCGTTTCACTGATTTTCACTTCACAAGGCATTAACTGATGGACTGGAGTCACTTGTGGATTATTGGGACGTTTTTTATCAGCCATTTGGACGGCACCCATTCACTGCAGAGTGGTCAAGTAATGCTAAATTTATACAAACTCATCTCCGAGGGGGACATCAGTTTCATCAAATTATAATTTTTTAACTATTAGTTTAAATAATGATATACACATTTTGTTGTTATTTCTTAAAATTGCATGTCCTATTTGTTATGCTTCTTAAGTCTATAGAACAAAACAAAAAAAAAACCTATGGTTAAATTTCCCTGCTATGTTGTGTAGAGGTAAGTGCCCTTCTGAGTATGAGTAAAGACAAACAGATCTGTTTTGCTGGTGTTAAACAAAGAGCCGGCAGATAGTATCTCAGCAGACAAGATGACATGAATAGAGGATGAGGGCGATTCCCTGTCGTGGTCTGGGTGGTATTCGGGAGTATTCGTGTGAGTGTGTGTTAGCGTGAGTGCTGAGGGTTGTTTCCGTCACTAATGCTCATGTCGTGCATACCTCGCTCCTGTCCCCAAAAGATCATGATATAATTCACACGCCAAGCACCCAGCCTTTTTGTATGTCTTCCATCCAGTGATCTGTTTCTTAACATGTTTAGTCCCATAACCCAAACCTGGATCTTGTCACGCTAATACCTCAGAGCCTGTTTTGAGGCATATGGGTGTCTGCAAAGGCCCAGCGGCTTATCACAGCTGACGTTTGCCTGCAAGGAGCTTTTGGGAAAGCAATTCACCTGGTCTCCACCCTTGGCTTACAACCTCACTCTCTCCCATTTGTAATAATTGGCCACTTCCTTTTAACTTGGGCTTATCTCATTGTATTGTCAGAAGAACACTGATTTTATCCCCCCATTGTCGATGTTTGCCATTAGGAGCTTGAGGACAGTACGACCCAGGGCTGTGTAATAGGTGAGATTTACACTATTTGCGTTTCCAGCATTTTCATTGCCCTAAAGGAGAACAACAAAGAGTTTCTTTCATCTTGACTTGTTGGAAGGAAGGACGCCCATCTGAGTTTGTTTACTGACACATACACACGGGAAGTGATTTCCTGTATAGCTTTACCTTAAAAAACAACTCAGTAAACACGTGAGTTTAATACACTCTCTACAATGTGAAAGAGTGCAGTTTTTCATCTTAGTACACTCAATATTTCACTTAGTTGGAGGTGTATTAAACTCATGAGCTTATGTACATATTAATTACTTACTATTAACTTACTTTAAAGCTGTTTTCTGTTGCACACAAAATAAGATATTCTGAAGAATTTGGGTAACAGTTGCTGGTCCCTGTTGACTGTAATAGTATTTTACCCTGCTATACAAGTCAGTGCTTTATAGGTCTAAGGGTCATTCTGTGTCAAATCAACTAAAATTTTAGAAATATCCCCACCTCAGTATTTTTTATTAAATAAAGATAAAATAAACATGTATAGTGATGAAAACCACAACATGTACCAATTGCCCACATTTACAATTTAACAATTTACACTTGAAGCCTTATTTAGGTCCAATTATCTCTAAAACAGAACCATACAGACCTTTGAAAATGAAAATTCCAAAAGTAAATATTGTTAAAACCCCAAATAAAAAAGTGCATTACTTCTTGAGTTACAGGTATGCTATCTTGCTTTTTCACATTTTTAATTGTGAAATATAATGCAACAAAAATTCTAATAGCCAAAAAATTCGTAATTTTAGCAATACCCGTCAGGTAAAAAAAATTGTCCCTCTCTGCAAAATAGTGGATTACTCAGAAACTGTACATCCAAAACTTTTAATATTTTGGTTTTCTATTAATATAGAATATATATATATATATATAGATATAGATATAGATATAGATATAGATATAGATAGATATATAGATAAATATATATAAAAGTCAGGAACCTCTGGTTGAATTGACATGATCCATTCACACACTGTGAATTGTGTCAGATTCTATGAGCTCAAGCCATATTCCAAAACCAGTACTTTTTAAATGCTCTGTTTTCATTTAAACTTTCATGGCGACCTTTCCATATTTCATATTCTAGATAAAATGTGTTTTATTGTTGCCACATGTTGAAAACGTAATTATTCCATCAGAAAAAAATCTAAACGTGCTGTGGTCACTGTAAATCACATGGAAGGATTTTCAAATTACTTTAGCACGTTTTGATTGCTTTATTAATGTTGAAAACACCAAAGAATTCGAGGCAAACTGTATGCCAGCTCTGAAAACGCATATCTTTAGTTTAGAAAGGGCAGCTTGTTTCCTGCCTGTGGAGAAATCATGCCAACATCATTATGCTTGTGTTTGTGCGATGCACAGAACTGTCCATGTCAAGGGCAGGGCAGTCTGTCTAATCAAGCCATGTGGCAGTTAACAGTCAACGCCAGCCAGGCTGCCAGTGCTTGAGATGGCATGGTGCCCTAAAGCAGAAGTATACGGCTTTCTTGAAAAACATGTTTGTACGGGTTCATTCTGAGGTCATCAACCCGCTGGCACTCTCTGTCTATCGATAGCAGTTTGAATTTCTCATAATAGGATGACACACGATCTTGAACATGTACTAAACACAGGGAGGATGAGCTTTCTAAAATAACCCTGGAACCATTTCTTCTACTTCAACTCTCCATTTACCCACTTACAAAACAAATCAATAAACTTTTTTCAGGAACATTTTAGCAAAAGTTAATAAGTATTCTGACATTTATTGGTTTAATTTTTAACATAGTTGTAATTGAATGTTAAATGCTGTAATTATGTCTATATGAACCCAGTAAGTACAGCTTGTTCCATACACTTTGACATTACAAAGAAATAATTCCATTAAGCTCTTTACTGCAAATGAAGCACATTACATTTTAATTACACGAAGAAGAGCTTTAAGCTGTTAGATATTCTAAAATACGTCTTGAAGGAATAGTTCACAGAAAAATTACAATTTACTGAAAATGCACCTACTCTCAGGCCATCCAAGATGAACATAACTGGTATTTTATATGGAAGCAATGGATTTATTTTACACAAACACAGCTTTCTACTGATTATGGAGTACTGTAGTGGTGTTGATTATTTGTGGATTTTTATCAGCTGCTTGGACTCTCATTCCATTGGTGAGCAAGTGATGCAATGCTGAATTTAAAGATGAAGAAACAAATTAACATTCGGATGGTCTGGGGAAAGAAAGAAAGAAAGAAAGAAAGAAAGAAAGAAAGAAAGAAAGAAAGAAAGAAAGACCCCTTTTTGTCTGGTAAAAGAAGAAATGCCATAGCAATAAGATCACACACAAAGATACACTGAATGAGTTTAATATGAGTTTGAAGGCAGTTTGTGTGTGTTCCCTGCTGTTATGTGCTGTTGTTATTTACATGAGAAACATCCACAGGAGCCTGAGGTATTCACAGAGAATAATTTGAGGCAGATGTCCTGTGGTCAGTCCTCACTAATCAAAGTCTTTAATTGGCATTTGTCCCGCTCACATGAAGACCTGTTAATGTTTCTCTCGGCATGACACGCTTACAGAAGCTTTGTTGCTTTGAATGTGTAATGTGACAAGCGTTATTGCCCTGAGGCAGACACCAAACTAAAGTCTGACCCACTGACCTAATGACGGGACAACAAAGGTAGTTTACTATCTGTTCCCATTTCTTTAAAATAAGATGCATTTCTTGTGTAAATCTTCATTAGCTAAGGGAAGGTCAATCAAAATAAAACATTTACCATATTAGAATAAATATATAATGAACATGCTGTTTTTTTATTTCTCAGTTAAAAAGCGATTAACCTTTTTGTCTAAAGTTTTTTTTTGCTTGTTTGTTTTTATCTGACAAACACAAAACTCATGTAAAATCTTTTTTAAGATAAAATTAAAATAATAATAATAAAACATTGGGAATTATTAACTTCAGTACATTATATAAATAAACATTTAATAATCATGTTTAAAAATAAATTCTGTTAGTTTTTTAATTTGTTAAAAAAAAAAAACTGTTTGATTCTAGTTATTTACTTCAGATGCAAAGTTGTACAACTCATTAAAATGCCTGTTTGACATAAGTTGAAAATCAGAAAGAATATTCTTAAAGATGGATTTCAGACCAATGTAGAGAACCAAGGCATGGTGCATAATTTGAAAAAAGCAAGACTTTCCTTCCTTTCTGACTTTTGCTTTCTATCTTTGCTGTCTGTCTTTCCCTCAAGAGGATTCCAGCAAAAGGAATAGTTGATAAAACAGAAAAAAAGAGCGAGAAGGCGACTGCTGGTTGTCTGGAAATCCTGCCGCGTAGTGAATTAGTAATGTTGGTTGGCTTTGAATATGTTTGTGCACGCAGGTATATGTGAATTTCTCTTTCTCTTCCAGTCTCTCAGGTGCATACTGTAAGCCATATTTATTATACTGTAGAATATGCTGCCAGAAATTCCTTTCTACAGTTAATATTCAATGCCTGAAGGAATATAAGATCATTTCAGCGAACTGGACAAGAATCAAACTCCCACAAGATTAGTTCGAAAGACCTATGCTGCATTTAATTAATCAAAAACATTTAATATTGTGAAATACTATTACAATTTAAAATAATATTTTTTTAATTGGATATATTTTAAAAGGTAATGTATTTGTGTGTTGCAAAGCTGAATTTTCAGCATTATTACTCCAATCTTCAGTGTCACATGGTCCCTTAGAAATCATTTTAGTAGGTTAATTTGCTGTTTATTAGTATTGAAATCAGTTATCCTCTTAGTTGAAGACCCCTAAATTCAGACCCAAGTCAGACACCAGAAGCACTGTCTGCCTGTATAAATGGACTTGGGCCAAGGAAGACACATTCGTCCTTTGAGAGCTGTATTTGTGGCCTGATAGGGTTTCAGACGGGAGCATTTCAGCCCTTGCTTAGTGTGTAGCAGTCGCTCATACTAGACAGCTGTACGCAACACTCATCTGCCAAATCCAGTTGAAATGACCATGAACAAAATAACTTGAGTTCACAGATATCTGCTGACACTCAGCATTGTCAGTGCCAATGACTAGCTAAATGAGGGCCTGAGCATTCAAATGGCTATGTGAGGCATAGTCATGCATTGACATGATTCATCACATCTGTCAAATTGGGTCGTAACGTCCCGAAGGACCTTGGGTCGTCTGCATTCAGGCCAGGCGGGTAACCTGAAGCCCAAACTGTATTGTAGATCACTACTTTGAATACCTCTCTCTTTACCCAGAACCCAGAGGAGCATCAGGTAATGGCTAATGACCTGTTAAATGCACATTAGCATAGGCAGCATTCTTAACTGAGGATACAAGCAGCACATTCAAGCTCTACCAATGCGGACAACCCTGGGTAGTTTATAGTGACACAGTATGGTATATAAATTCACTGTGTCAGTTTTATGAGCTTATCAATAACTTGAGTCCATATTAAACCAAGATCATAATAAATCAAAGTTAAAGCATGCTATTTATAGCACATATATATTCAGAATGAAATGACAGCATGCTGCTTACTGTATGTTACTAGTATATATATATATTTATATATATAGTATACTGTCTAAAAAGTTACATAAATAAAACAGAATATGTTTTAAATGTTTTACACAAAAATACAATATTTCTACTTCAAGATTGTGTAATTAATTGGGAAATTTATTAATTTCAGAATGATAATTGCTTCTATGCATACTTTTTTTGTGCATGTGAAAATATATGCAGTATGCCACAGTAAACATTTTAAACTGTAATATACTACAATGTTGTCAAATCTCCCCATGTTAAATGCTGCAGAAACAATATGATGATCAAATAAAAATGTGACATTAGATCGCTTGGTCACACAAAATAAAAGATGAAGTTTATTGCAGAGCATTATGGGATGCAGTTTTCCACACGGTGTAGAATATTTGCATTGTGTTTTGGAAAATATAGGAAGTCTTTTAAAACAAATATAGAAGTCTATCTCAAGCATACAGTCTTCAGAAAGTAATAATGGGAAATATCAATGCAATTTTAAATAACAGTTTTCTGTTTCAGTATATTGTAAAAGGCCCTCTGTAACACAAAGCAAAATTTTCAGCATCATTACTCCAGTCTTCAGTGCCATGTGATACTTCAGAAATCAAGAGCTAGATTCTAATTATCAATGTTGAAAAAAATACAAATTAAAAAAAAAAAATTTAAACATTGATGCACTCTTTTCTTTTCTCATTTTTCAGGATTCACTGATAAATATTTACATCTTTACATCGTTACATTGTAATGTTACTTTCAATCAATTTAATGCATCCTTGCTGAATAAAAGCATTCTTTTTTTAAACTTCAAACATTTGAATGCTACTTTATCAATTTGCATACATTGCACAGTATACCGCATAACTGCACTGGCAGAACAATTCAATTTCCACAAAAAGAGACAAGAACTCTAAACAAGAGAGAACAAGTTCACATTTAAGGCGTCCAAACTGTGACAGGTAAAAAAAAACAACCCTTGACACCTCAGTGTTGGGATTGAATGAGCCGAGCATTGACTTTCCACACTTCAAAGGCCCTTAATGGCTTTTAATTTATGGCCTCTTCAGCTAAAGAGCGCCATTTTTTCCCTCGTAAACCATCATTATTCACAACTTGTCATCTCGCTCCCCCTCACGTGCAAGCTCTGTTGACACGTCTAAACACTACTGGAGTGTGTGTGTGTGTGTGTGTGTGTGTGTGCACTTGTACATGTGTATCAGCTGCTGACGTGGACTTCTACAACACAAACGTTTATCCACAGACACGTATGAAAAGATAAAGTCACATTTATGCTCATATACTATTTTTAACATTCAGTTGGGAATAAGAATGTTATTTTACATTTATAGTACATTTACTATATAGCATATAAGATAGGAATCAAGTTCAAAACCAGAAACATGTTTTTTTTTTTTTCTAAAGTTGTCGTCACATGTTAATTTACCAATTTTTACACAGACTACGTCATTTGGGATATCCGTTTTCCTAAATGTTTGATTTGCTTACTTGTCAAGTTTGGTGCTAAACACATGGTGACCTCTAGACTAGCCGCTAACAACATGCTATAGCATGGGGCGCTTTCAGGACACACACCCTGCATGCTTTCCCACGCCCTGATCCCACGCTAAACATGACAGACACACCGCTCTGTCTATGAGTGGCCTATTTCATTCTGAGGACAGCTGTGGACAGCAGCTCGCTCCGTCACACATGACGTTACATTGCGAGCATTAGATCCATAGCTAACAACTGGAAACAAACCATCAGGCCCACGGAAACAGATTTACACTTTCACCTGTTTAACAACCAAATTCACCTGTTATTCAGTCAATCAAGACTACTGACTGAGATGTTTCATTTTTAAGTAGTCAAATATTTATAAAAATGCATGACGCCATATTGTCATTTCTTAGATCTCAGAATAACATGTAAAAACATAGCCAAAACAGATAGGTAGGATTTTTTAACATTCCCAAACTGCACTAAATGCTTGCATTTGAAGCCGAGTTTGTTTATCCTGCTGTATTATATCCAAACCCCCCTGCCTAGCATCTTACATAATCTTTCTGGGCTACCTTAATCTAAAGCCCAAATTGGGTCTCCTTCTATTACTCAATCTCAACTCGTTTTGCTGAAAAGCGTACTGCTGGGATGGTGTTTATGTGTTTAGTCTTTGAAGCTCCATCAAACCCTGATCTCCAAACCCCCTCAGACCAAACAAGTCAAGCAGACCTTATTAGCCGAGCGTCAGACTGGCTATGGCCGTGGCGTCAAACCACCAGAGAGGATATGACCTCTGACCCTAGCTTGTGCTTTTAATTAATGAATGGCACTTAACAATGGCCTTGAGCTGTCTACACAACCAGTGGCTGTATTTTACTCTCACAAGTTCAATCCATCACCCTCCAACCTGGTAGTAAATTATTAAGGACTAGTGTCCTATGTATAGATCGATTACGATAATGTAAGCTTTTTAGTAACGGATAGCCTCTAATACACTATTCTTAAGTCTTAAGTCATTTAGTTAAGTAACTTACACATTCACTGACCCCCAAAGAGAGAAGAGGGTGTTGACAGTCTGCGAGTAATGACTGTGAGGGGTCACGTGTGTAAAAGCAATCATTTTAGACATAATGCGCTCTAAGGGTCACACTGAACCGATTTATAATGGAGAGGGCAAATATTTCTGAGACACATACACTCTTCCCTCTGGCTTCTTACAGACCAGCTCCCTGTAATTACACAACTTCCACTCAATGACAATCCGGCCCCTCACACTTCAAAGTCCCGGACCCTTCACACATCAACACGGCGGCTTTCAGTCAAAGCCGAGGTCCAGCTGGTGGGAACAACCAAAAAAAGAGTCTCTGAATTTGATAAGAGCTTTTAACATGAGTTGCAATGCAAACCTTCACCTAAATCACCTGTAAATGATTTTATACATTTACAGGTGTTTAAAAAATTAAACAAAACAACAGAGAAATAGATTTGAAACGTGCAGACTGCTATGACTGACAGCTGACAGTGCCCTCAAAGCAGGGGCGTAGCAACCGGGGGGGACGGGGGGGACACGTCCCCTTCACTTTTAGAAACAGGTGATTCTGTCCCCCGCACTTTTTTTGAGCTAGCGCCAATATTTCCGCCCGTATTCTCTGA
>JAUCNO010001004.1:1778930-1793847 GCA_032353835.1 Enteromius viviparus
CTGTGTTTCCCTGGATTGTATTTACCTGTGTACCGACCCACGCCTGGACTTCGACTATTCTTGTGTTTTGCCTCTACCACTCCTGTTTGCCGGTAACGACCTAAGCTTGTCTGTTTTGCTCGTGTTCACAAATAAACAGCCTGCACATGAACCCGCACGTCTCCTCGCCTTGCTATCGTGACAATAGTTACTTGAGTGCTAATATTCTGTTATGTTGTTCCTGTGTAGTCCTGTGTAGTTATTCATTAATAATGGAACAGTTGTTCCAGACACAAAATATCCCAAAGCTGAATTTCTTTACTTTGATATACTAACAAAGATAGCCTTAACATACCCTAAACATCTCCCAAAAGAGGAAACTCTTACAACAGAATTTTTGTTCAGTACTCTGATCTGTGTATTTGTTTCCACAGTGCTAATTATTATTATTTATTTAATATTTAGCTCACACTTTTACCAAGAGATACCAGCTCTGATCTTTAACTAGGCAACTAAATACTGTAATAATTAACTTAAAAGCCAGGCTCTAACAACAGAATTATAATCCGCTTTGCATCTTACTCTATTTAGGAACAGCCCAGTTACTTCTATATCTTGAATTTATCGGGGTTAATTTTTTGCCCCAAGCCCCAATTATTATGTTTTCACAGAGGTACTGCTGCTTGCTTCATGCAACTTAGGGTGCACTTGCTCTCGTGTGGTGATGGCTCCATAATCTGGACAGAGAGGTAGAGACAGTAGAGAAGGTGTAATAATGGTAAGTAATATAGAGGCTCTCACGTGAGCACAGGCGATGTGCAGGTGATCGTCCGATAGTCTTCTCTTTCAGAATGGATCCTTAAGGTGAGTTAACAGGTGAGTGAACGAGCAGTAAACTCCTTACTGGTTTCTTTAGCGTGAGTTCGTAAAGTCTTTCTCCACAGGTGCTTGGTACAGGTAAGGACTGAGACTTGAACAATGTTCATAAAACATGAATTCCACAGCGGGCATAACATTGAGAGCACATCGTGAAAACAGGCTTAAGGTAAGTATCTGGTAAGTTACCTCAAGCTTAGCCATCATACAACTGGGGAGAGTGGCTTTTATACAGCATGCCTGATTAAGATCAGGTGAATGCTATCAATACTCCGGTGAATGAGAACAAGTTGTGATGGCTGATCTGGGACCAGTGCAACTGGCAGGCGTGATAGATACAGTATGTCAGATTCGATTTTATAATCACTGTTGTATACTCAACGGGGTATACTCAATTTTTAAAAGGTTAAAGTTCAGCATGTTTTTCTTTTTTTTTTTCATATGAGCCTTAGACTTGTGAAAGAGTGATTTAGAACATGAAGATCCAAGGAGACAGGACCCATGTACAGTTTAGTTTCTTATAGCCTAATATTTAAAAACAGCTTTACCTCTCAGCTGGCTGAGCTAGCTATCAGTAAACTCCTCTGCTGTTTTCCCATTATAGAGATTTAGGTTTATGGAGTTTATTAGTGTGTGTGATCTGTTATAGAGAGAGTAAACTCCAGGGTCTCAATGCTGGCATGGTTTCTTAGTAAATGAAGATGATGATATATGGGAGAAATCCTTCTCGTTCATTAGTTCATTTTCAAGCCAGCAAGCTTGTCCTCCCTAAAGTAGTAGCCTACGGAGGGGATTATGTGTGAGAAAGAAAGGCCAGAAGGTGGAAAAATGATTTATTGAAAGAAAGTTTTATTGCTCAGAGGTTACTGTTTTATTACTTAATAGAGTTCTCAGATATATTTCAATGACAAGGCCAGAAGTCTTCAAGTGGGTGGGTGGTTCTTGCTGAATTAAACCTTGCTGAATTAAATAGATATCGAGGGTTATGTTTGTTTTCTTCTAATAGAGACGAAAAGTAATGTGATCTAGCCATTTTTAATGCTATTTTGTAATTTAGCATATTTTCCCAACAAGCTAAACGAAACACTTCTAGCTTTGTTTTTCTCTAGTTACGCTCCATTTTCCAGGCTGCTCTGAAGTCAAACTTCTTTCTTTTACCTTTCTTAAGTGCAAGGAAGCAACTGTATCTAAAGTGCTAGAAAAGAGAGAGTGCATGGTTTCTGTTGCGTCATCAAGTTTTTCTGCGCTATTAGACGTGCTAAGGAATTTAGATAAATCAGGAACATTACTTACAAAGCAATCTTTTGTGGTAGAAGTGATGGTTCTACCATACTTGTAACAAGGTGCAAAATTTACAGGTTTATCTATATGGAGTTTACAGAAGACTAGATAATGATCTAAAATATCATTGCTTTGCTGCAGAATTTTAACACCATTATCATCAATTCCATGTGACAGTACTAAATCTAGATTATGATTTTAACAATGAGTAGTCCTGATATGTGTCTAACCCCTATAGAGTTCAGAATATCTATGAAAGCAGATCCTAATGCAACTTTTTCTTTATCAACATGGATATTAAAATCATCTAATATAAAGAAGAATAAAATATTCTCAATGATGGATTACTTGTTATTAAGAGGTGTTTATTAGGCACAACATGAAGAAGTCATTTATGCTTGCCGAGCAAAGTAGCGATTTTCTGCATTATTATAGAACTGATGTTAAGTTCATTGTTGTCTAGAAGAAACAGCTGAGCTATTAAAATAATCTAATTTGTCATTCTTTTTTCCCCTGTGTTTTTTATCCTTTGCAGAATGTCTTTTAGGAATATATTTTCGTTAGGGGGTGTAGTGTGTTATAAGCTGAAGAGAAAAAGCACACACAACCCAGAGGGAAATAGAAAAGTGTGTCATCTAATGGTGTGTAAAGTATGGGAGAGAGGGACACTATGACCTTCACTGTTCCTCAGTCTATGTTACAAAACTGAACAATAGAACCTTCTGGGCTGATTGTGTAACTGCCATCCCAAGCTCTCGGTCCTCCACTATATTAGCACCTACAGGTGTCCTCTAGAGAGATATACTGTACAGAAAGCAGGATGCAGATAGAAACCTGGAAAGATACCCCACTACAATATTTCAGTTAAAAGAAGTAGTTTACCATAAATATTAACACCCTTATGCCATGCAAGATAATTAACCCTCTGGAGTCTGAGGTGATTTTGGGTCTTTGAGATGTTTGGACATGCTCTGATATTTGTGGTTATTTCAGCTACTTATAGCATACTATTGACCAACATAAAATAGTTTTTGTATACAGCAGAAACTGTGCTACAATAATATGTGACCAGGATGGATGTACGTGTTTGCATTTTTTAGAAAAAAAATATTATGCGTGGTTACTAAGTTCTGGGAAAATAAAACTTTCTGAAATAAGGCCATCCAAAATGTTTGTAAATAAGAATTTTTTAATACATTCTTTGAACAGAAAGTTAAAAGGAGCAGAATATATTTGATTTTTATGATAATGTCTTTACTGTTAGTTTTATTAATTTAGTGTGTCTTTGAGCATTACATGTAGACTTTTTTTTCAAAAATTAATTAAAAAACAAAAATAATTTACCCCAAATATCTCCTAGTTTTCAAAAACTATTTTTGCCTCAAAATTGTCATAATGTTGTGATTAATCTTGTAGGTGTTGATTTAGATTATGCCTTCAATGTCCTTGTTTAATAACCTTGAAATTCCTATGGTGAAAATAAATAGGGTTCAAAAAAAAAAGAAAAAAAGAATCAAAGCCACTGAAAAAATGGGCAGTCACTGTTGTCTGACACACATTATGAGCCAATCAGATTACATTTTCCTTTCCTTTATCTGTATCTGCAGTGAGTGCAATGACAAAGATGTTCAGAATAGAACAAATGGAAAAACAATTAAATAAATGATTAAAAATGTGTATTACTGAAAAACCTTTCTACAGTCTGTGGAAAAGTAATAAAAGTTTTTTGAAATATTGCATATTCTCATGGTCTGTGTGCGAGCTGGGATCTTTAAGTAGTGCATTTGAGTGCAGGCTCTGGTGAAGGGGTTTTAACAGGTAACAGATGTGTTCTGGCTCGGTTTCCTCCAGTACCGTGTGTTTATTTGACTGTGTGCGTGGTGTGTCAGGACCCCTGGGTCTCCAGCAAACTCACAGTCCTAATAAATTTTCATTTATTAAAGTTACACTGACATTACCCCAAATAGTCAGACTAGCTTACTTCCGTTAGTATATTTAGAAATGTTCAGCGTACACATTTACACACACACACACACACACACACACACTCATCCTACTATGTTGCAGTACTTCAAAATTGGCCGCTATTAAACATGACTTGCAATAACAAGGTAGAAAGAAATTAGAAGTCACACCCTAAATCCATTGCCAAAAAATTACCCTTTATATCATAAAAATGAACATAATACCTTATTCTCTGAAAATCATGAGCTAGAGAATAGAACACATAATTACAGGTGTAATCACTTCCATACACCATTGCTTTATGTATTGTTCCATATGTAAATATGATTCTTCAAATAGAAATAATAGATATTGTTCATAAAAACAGTCAGATCTTGTTTTTAGTGAGAAATTTAAGTATTACAGCTTTGATTGAATGCACCTGATTTACTGTAGCCTACACTCTTCAGCGATGTCATATAAGCTTTTTTGGTTTCTCAAAGAGGCTTTTATTAAAAAGTCATTTAAAAAAAAAACACTCTTTTCACTATAAGAAACCTTTTGTGCAATGGATTCAGTGGATGGTAAAGGTTCTATTTGCAATCATAGAAAAAAGTTTAGCATGTTTACATCAATCCAAACATTAAAATTGTGCACAGCTTTAAATAGCTATACAGTGCATCTAAGAGCTCATTATATGTGCAGGTTTAAGTTGGAGTTGACTGGTTTGTGCCTGAAAAACAATGAGAATGAGAGAAGACAGCTTTGACAGAAGTTGCTCTTTAAACACTGACCGTCTTATAATGGTTATAGAGTGGATTTGGGTAAGACTGATCTGAGTACTAGGAAAGCTTTATCAGATCACACTTGCCTTTGCAAACCCTAGTAGCAATAAAAATAGCAAAAACCACAAAATCCTCATGTTACAATCCCACTTGAGCTTCTTAAGATGTGCAGTTCAGTTCATAAAACAAGGGCAAATAAGTGTGAAGGGAGAACTGTTATTGCCAAAGCTCTAAGTGGATATTAGAGAGGATGAATCAAAGAGAGAGAATGAATTTTTGACCATTCAAGTATCCAAGAAATTCCTCTGAGCTTTTAAAGAACTTAAATCCTGTTTTCTTTAGAGTATTGCAGCAGTATATTGCTTTATATCACCATTCTGAGAATTGAAAAATATTAGTGTTTGCCCTAGAAAACTGTTTATCACAGCAATAAATTTAAAAGAGAGACAAAAGGGAAAAGGCAAAAACATTTAGGGAACCTTTCCTGGTAGAAACAACACTAAAGCTAAAACGCTTCCTATATATATATATACTGTATATATATATATATATATATATATGATATTTTAAATGATTTATTTACACAAAAATGAAAAGCTTTTAAACTATAACCGAATATTAACATATGAGAGAACCAATGGGGTTAATCGGAGCTTTGGACATCAAACCTGGCATAAAAAGTCTGAATGTGTGCAAGTACTAATGGGATTTGAGAGCTAGGTTTGAAAGCTAAGCAGATGGTTTCCAGTCAATGGTGGCTTAAAGGGATAGTTCGCCCAAAAATAAAATAGTTATTAATTAATCATCCTCATGTTGTTCCAAACCCATAATACTTTTGTTTCTTCTTCGTAACACATATAAAGAGGTTTTTGTTTAAATCTGAGAGCTTGACTGATACAGAAGAAAATTAATTGTTGAATGAAGTGATTATTTTTGCTTTCTTTGTGCACTAAAAGTCTTCTTGTAACTTAATAACAGTACAGTTGAACCGTGGACTATTTGATGTCTTTAATACCTTTCTGAGCCATGAACATGGTAGCTGTGTAGCTGTCTATATGCAAGGTCAGAAAGCTCTCAGATTCAAAAATATCTTTATTTGTGTTCTGAAGATGAATGAAGGTCTTAAAACGAATTGCGAGTGCAAGCATAATGACAGATTTTTCCTTTAGGGTGAACTATCCATTTAAACTGTTCTATTTGGTAAATTAAGCACTAAAAATACATGCACATGGCTAATTTTGTGATAAATTTTTGCTGGTTTTTATACTTTTTGGACCTTGAAAGCCGTTGACGACTATGTGCTTGTATGCTAAGCACATAATTCAAAACATCTCCTTTGCCTTTCTACAGTAAAAATAAAGTCATAAAGTTGAGTAAATGATGACAGGATTTTCATTGTGTTTAATTCCATGTGGAGTGTGACATATTACCCAAATGTTCCTAAACAACACAGTTAAAGAGTTAGTTTCAGTTTGTTGAAAGTTTCACCGTCTCTGGGCGTGTGTGTTATTCAGAAGACAAGAACACCATCTCAGTGTCTCGGTTCATTGCTGCTGCTATGAATATATTTTGATTCCGCCAAAAATATCTCCCTCCTCTCGCTATTTAAAAACAGAGAGGCTTCCAAAACTCTCAGAAACATTTAAGAGGGGGTTTTGAAAGCGTCTTCCCTCCACCTGTGCCTGGCTTCCACCAAAACAAAGAATCATATAAAGATGTATTTACTGTATTATGCATTAGACCAAACAACTGTAAACACAAAAACTCCCATATCTGAATTAATGTGCAAACGCTCGATGGTGCATTGGCAGGAGAGGTGGAACAACAATTTACAAAGAGAGATAAGGAGCAATAAGAGAACCTGGCAAAATGAAATAATGGCACAGGAATGAGAGAGAAGAAGAAACCATGCATTGTGGAGAATAGTTTAGTATTTGTTTCTTCCGTTCCTGCAAAGGCCAATTCTGGTATGTCTCCCTATTTCAAGTTTAACTAATTGTTTTACTGGCGTAATTTGATATGGCTGGTAAAATAGTGCTTTGCAATTAACCTTACCCTTTAAATCTGTCCAATAGAGGAACATTAGTGCTTCTACGTCCCAAGTGAATGAAAACCAGCTGGAAGGAAACTCACAGTCCAACAACAAAGCTTGAATCTGATTAGGATACAAGGACGAATGACAGAATTAAGCCTGAGGAATAAAAATGAACGCTCAGCTCTTTTGGAAAGAATAACGCTTCATCTGAGGAGAGAGGAGGAAGGCACATTTTTTGATTTAGTGGAGCTCCTGTCCGAAACCGCGGCCAACAAAGACTCCTCGTAGAGTCGTTTTGAACAAGAGCCAGGTCAGGACTTTGTGGAGTAGAAAAATTAAACAAGGGTGGCATGAAAGGTTTGGATGGGAAAACAGGGAACAGGAGAACTGAGTTTAAATCACAGTGACAGGATGATCCTCTATTCAGTGTGGTGAGGATATTCTGATCAAGTGAGCCAACACAGTCCGATTCGCAGCTAATTCGTACGCATTCGAATGACCTCACTTGTATGGTTTTGTATGATTTATCCAAACACCAGTTGGTGGGTAGGTGTAGTGTCATTCATACAAATACCTATGATTTAGTGAAAAATCTTATGAATTTGTACAATTGAGGTCGCGCGAATTTGTGTGAATTAGCCCCCTAATCTTAAGTACATGCACATTACATATAAGCCAGCATGCATAGCATATGCACGCAAATAAAGTGTGTATTATATGCATGCAAAAACAACTATGTGTGTATATTGTTTGCACACCAAAGTCAGTTTCTGCATAGAAATAACACTAAATACATTGTGCTATGGATATGTGCTACTTTAATGAAATGAATCCAACATCAGAGGCTTCTTTCAAAAACGTTAGATTAGAAATAAATGTGAAAAGATCACATGAAAGGAAATTCAAACAGATTTGACACAGTTAAAGAAAGCATAAAACTAAATACAAAAGGGACATTTGCATAGCATGTGATGCACTCTACAACATGCTTAATACAAAAATATTTTGATTTCGTGTTTTTCAGATGTACCAGATTAAACTCAGGCCCCAGTTTTATAATAAAGTGCATGGCAAAATTACAGAGATAGCTATCAATCAGGAGGTGACATACCTGTGCAGCTGCAGCTACTAAAGATGAAAGCCAATGATATGAATGTTGTATGTTCTGCGGAGATAAAGTACTTTACCTCACAACCTTGGTCACACTACAAGAAAAATGAACTAAATTTTACCACTTTTGGATTTTTAAATGAAGAAATATATGCAACAAGAAAATACTATTGTTATTTTTAAAATTCCATGTTTAATAATGAATGTGTTACTTGCCGTTTCCTTGTAATTATTTACTACAAAAATGGTTTCAGTGTTTTCCAGTGTCAAACCTCACTCATCTCCACTCATGTTTTTGTGTCTAGGCATTCAATATGGTACCACTTGGTTTTATCAGCCGCTAGTTAATAATTAGTTGTCAGTCACTCCTCACAGATCTCCCACGAGGCTAAAACGCCCCCCTCGGAGTTCCCGTGATCATAGGGGGGATGCTCATTCTCTGCGCTTTCCCCTCCACGCTCCTGATCACCAACCAAAACAACAGGCCTCTGCGGTGGACCTATGCACGAATATTTTGGAACGCTCTGCATATGATGTGGAGAATCCCAGATGGCTTGTGGTTGTGCAACTGCTTTTGGTTTGCATGTATTTACGTGTTTTTATATGCATGTATGTGTATTATGGGGTTATTGGTGTAGAACGAGGGGCTCTGGGGTGGGTCTAAGAACCCAAGTTCTACAGCGGGAAAATAAATCTGAGCCATTTAAGGAAACTGCTTCGTTTCAACAGCATGACTCCATCCAAAATGACAAATACGATAAGCTTTAATTAATGACCAGTAAGTGACCGTTCTGATTACGTGGTCATTTACTATAAGCTTATCTTGTTTTAGCTGTAATGTAGATAGGTGGGATTATTCAGTCGCTGATAAAAATTACGTCGTTAAACTACGTCTCAAGCTGGCGTCATGTAAAGGGTCTCTGATGTAGCGCCATTGCATGTCAGTCACTGCTCAATACAAAATTCATTTGTAGTGGGTTGGAGATTTAAGATCAAGCCGTCTGTTGCATCATCTTGTGTGGCCGAAACCAAGCCAAGACATTCAACCATCAAGCCAAGACATCTGGCAAGAGGTCGTTTTCACTTTTAATATTAGACTCATAACAATGGAAACAGCTGTAGTCAGAAGTCTCTGGATCGGTGCCTTTTTCATTTTCTTCACATGCATACATATATGGTGATCCTTTAATTAGGGATGCTTTTTAGTACTTAATATCTTGAATGTTTTGTAGGGAAGAAAGTCATTCGAACCGTCAACAAAGTGGCCTGATCATTCTTCTTTTTCTTTAAAAATGAACCAAATAAATTAATGAAACATTAAATAATTAAACTAATCAATAAAATTTTGGGACTTTTTTTTAATTTAGAAATAACCCATATAGTATATATAACCTTAAGCACTACATCTGCAGTGACTAAATTAAAGTCATCCCAGTTTAAATTGAGATTGCATGGAGATCTGAGATTATATCCAATTTAAGTCAATTCAGTCTTTCTTCCTTTAATCTAAATGCATTTAATCTTATTTTGCTTTCTATGAAAACCATCTGCATCTGGCTCATAATATTTCAATTCATAATATTTTCTATTTTTCATAAACGGAAACACTTGCCAGATGAGTTCATACAGTGTTAAAAACAATTTCTTCTAAGAATGAAATCATCAAAGTTCCACAGAATTTCTCAGAAATGGAATTTATATCCACCGTAGCAAGATCAAAAATACATTTGACAGATTGATGTGTTCAACTTTCTCTCTTTAAAACTATTAGCATGGAATATGCAGAAAAAATACCAACAAGGAATCTGGGCCTGCTTATGAATTATTAATATTTTAGCCAAAGTTGCTTATTAGCATACCTATTATTAAAATATTAGCTCTTTATGAAGCACATATTATATCCGCATGATCATATTCTACATCTCTAATTCTACCAAATACCAAAACTTAACCACTAACTATTAATAAGTAGCAAATTAGGAGTTTACTGAGGCAAAGGTTAATGTTTTGTTAATAGCAAAAAAAAGGGTGACCATATTCCAGTAATAAATACATATCCTATGACACAAGCAGCCTTGGGTTTGAGATGAAGTGATTTTGAAAACACTAAACACTGTAAAGGTGATCTACCATCCTTCATTTCAGAGTTTGAGTCCAGAAACACAGTCACTTTTAGTATGAATTCAGGCTTTCAATCTGTTCCATCTAACATCTAAAGGTATTGGATCCACAGCAGGCAATTAGACTTCATGATTGGAACAAACAGCACACAAAAAATGAGCAAAGCCGTGGACTGTATGTTGTGTGTGTGTTTCTAAGCAGGTCTATAGGGGTCCGTGAGAGTACTTAACCTCACTTTATGTTTTGGTCTCTGCCTCGCGTGTGTGAGCAGTTCTCTTGAGGGTCATGCGTGTTTACGGATTGGCCATTCTCCTAATTACCAGCATGTCTGAGGTAGACTCTGATTGTCTCCACTCTACCTCGAGATGAATCGCATTAGTCAGCGATATCCCTCAACTCTAATTTATCTTAATCTCACCCTTAATTTCTCCCTTTGGGCACTACCCGCTTTTTCCTTTGTGCACCTTATCTTGCCGTCTTCAAAACCAAAGAAAATCCGCAAAGAAACAATGTGTCGGGAAAGGAGTGCAGGTTACCATTTGTTTTCGCATCGCTTTCTCTCAGACACGGCACTCCGCTGGCTGTCTCTTGTTTTTTTCGCACGAGAAAGCAAAAGCCTTCTGGGAAGAGCCTTTGTAGTGGTTAAGAGGAGTATAGGGGTATTTGAGCAAGATGGGATGATTGCTCGTCGGCTGTGTCTACGGATGTCATGCAACTCTGCTCCACCTGGCTTCGGTGCTGAGGACAAGATGGTCTGAAAAACAAATGATCAAGAATCACCATTAATAGTGTTTACTTGTCAAATCAGCCTCATGAATTGGCAAATAATAAAAAAATACATAAATACATTAGTGCTGAATAATGATTAATGGCTATTAATGGGACTCAAATTAAAGGTTTTTGTGTACATAATATATCTGTGTGTACTGTGTATAATCTTTATGTATATACAAATACACAAACATACAGTATATGTACTGTATATTGGAAATTATATATGAATATATTTATAATATAAACATAATTTTCTTAAATATAGGCATGTATGCCTAATTTAAATAGTGTGACATATATTGAACAACATGTCTTATTTTACAAACAAATGATTCTTATGGGTCTTTAGAGTTTTTTGATTTACATACAAATAATTTTTATCAAACAGTACTTTTTTGTGAATCAAACAAGTATATTTTAATTCACAAACACATTATATCGGTTGCCAAGTTCTTTTATGGAATCAAAATCAAATACAGCCTGACTCATTTGAGCTGGTTCTTTTAATAAGCAGTTCTGAGTTTAGTGATTTGTCTAAGGCACTTCCCAGAGCAAATAGTGAAAATAAAAAATATCCCCAAAATGAACTGCATTCTAACAAAATGTAACTTTAATAGATGTGAATTGAAAGCTTTTATCAAATCAAATCACTTCTGAAATACCTGGCTCCACATAAAGCATCAAGCTAAAAATCATTCAGCAGGAACCACAGAGCAATGCCTTAGAAACATCTCACAACACAATATCACATTTCTGCAGAACATAAAAAAACTGTTGATTATTTACTAAATCATAAGTGGTACATGTATTTCAGTGAATGTCACTGTCAACATGTTTTGTCTGTGTTTGACAGTGTAAAGCTAATCGATGTAAGTTATGGTCATTGGCTCATGTGAATTAGCTCCAGAGGGTCTGGCGTGTGTCAGAGCCTGACGAGTGTGGATTCCAGCCCACCTGATTCAGGTACAGGACTACAAGATTAATGGTCATCTAGCTAAAGACCATCACCTTATCAGCAGCGTGGGAAAGTGAGGAGAGACAGACAGGATCCTCCTACAGATTTCAACAAGTTTTGTGTATAACAGTCTAGACTTTTATCTGAATGAAAGCAGACACACTTACTTTACACTTAACACAAACAGCCATTTTTGAAACAGTTACAGTGCTGGAAATATATTTAGCTAACTCAGATTTATTTATTTATTATTTTTGTGGAACCCAACAGATGATACACTACCGGACAATCAAATTCTTAAATATATATATATATATAATTAGTTTTTATTCTGGAACAACATGAACTTAATAAATGATTATAGACTATGATTATATTTAGGGCTAAATTACCTCATTATGTCACACATAAAATGTGTCAATACATTCCCATAAATAAATAAAAAACGAAGTAAAACTCATGTGTACTCATTAAAATGCATACAAAGCCTTTCCATAACATAGCAGCACATGATACTGTATGTAAGGCACCACACACGAGACAAAATGCTCCACATGCCTGACTAATACAAAGGCTTAAATGGCCCATTTTTGAACATAAACAGGATTGCCCTCCGCTCTCGGCCCATCATTATTGCACATATGAGGTCATCTGTGTTTAGATTCACTGCATGTATGAGCCTATCCCATTGAAGCAACACAAAGAAATCATATCACACCATAGAGCACTGTCAAACCTCACCCTATCTAATCACTTGGCCCTCTGCTTGAAGCAACAACACTTATAGGACGCTGGTCTATTTAGGGGAAAGCGCTCGGGGTCCCACCATTGCTCTTTTGTCCAACGGCAGGCAGAGAAGATAACCCTGACCTGATAAATCCATGCAGTGATTGAATCCAGAAAGAAGCCCGTGTCCAGATAGATGTTGTTTCTAGAGGGAGGGACGTATGCAGCCAGTTCCCCTATTATTATTGAAGCCGTCCAGAAAACAACCCTGTTGAGCATTTGTCTGTAGTTACTGTAATTTATGCTCAATCTTTCACCAATTCTTAACGCGAACTGCTCTGCAGAATGGAACCATCAATGGAAATATCTGGCAGTTTTATGAGGTAATGCTCTCGCAATAGTGAAATCCCTTTCATACCAGTTTGAACTGTCATGCTGGTAAATGTAGCCGTGTTCTCGCCCCCTACCCAGTGTCAGACCCGAGTGTCATGATGAATGAAGCCGGCGAAGCCAGAGTTCGCTTTCCAGTTTAAATGACGTTATAAAGAAACAACACAACACGCCAGAAATAAAGATCAGTGCTCAGCTTTAGAAAAAATGGGATACTTAGATCAGATTCTGATTTTAATCGCCCTGCTATAATACCATCTGGCTCTGGGACCAGGATGTAACAGAGATTCAGAAAGATCAGAGGTCACCCTGCAGCCTTTCAATCTCTATGACCGTGCAGTTAAGAAGAAGAACAGCATACTCAGTCTCATCTTCATAATCAAATCAGTCTGTTTTGGTGCAACATGTGTATTGGTTTGTTTAGCTATATTTTGTGGCCAAAATTTGTCCCAGAAGTAAAATCGGTCGTTGTGGATGTCTTTAAAAGACTTTTCTGTAGTGAAAGAGTTTATAATGCATTAATGGTTTAACTATAAAAGTATTCGATTTTAGCATTTTCTTTTTTCTAGCAATCCAAATATAATGCTTTTCTGCTGATGGAGAGAGAATTAAATGCTAAAGTGCTTTATGTAAAAACTAAGAATTCAATGCCATTTCGTTTAGAGAAGTACAGCATATTGAAAAATCTTTCTTTTAAAAGTAAGACTATACAAAACCAGAAGTAGTCTACACAGTAGTACACAAATACAATCTCATGGCTAATCTAAACTATTTTACAGTTTCACGAACTGATGGTTAATTCATATTCATTTGCACAATTTCAGTCATATTTTTCATATAATTGGGATATGCACAATAAAGTGTTATGTTTAAAGATAAGACTGGATTTTTATGTTATTATGCATATTCATATGAAATCACCGCCATGTAAACAGGTTAACCAATAAATATTGGTTGGTATACACACATTTAGATATACAGTAGGTAAACATTGGACGAATAGTGATTCTGAATGGGTGTCTGGCATAAGGTTCCTGCAGTGGTGGGATGCCCACGAGGACATGGATAAGGGTGGATCCTCGTCGGCTTGCTTATATTCAAGTCATTCCCAGAATGCCACGCTGGGAACGTGGTATAGGATCTCCTTACTGGTTCACGCATCTGACCCCAGCCCATCATCGCCCCAGAATCACGAGCTGCAGCATTTTGACACTGTAATAGAGGAATCAGAGAACACCCAGAATGCAAAAGAAAGAGAGAGAATGACAGAAATAGAGTGAGAGGTCAACAGAAAATAACTGTGCTCATGTCACTAGGCTGGACTGAATAGAGTGTGTCAGTGTCTGTCTGTGTGTGTGTCTGTTGGAAAAGCGGCGTTCTGTCTGTAACAGGATAGAGTTGCACTACAACTTGTTGCATGATGCTAAATAAATGCTGGCATGTGTGCCCAGAAACATGACGCTTTGGCTGAAAAGGGTCAGTCACCTCATGTCCACAGTGCCTGCTGATGCACAAGTCTCTCTGCATTAATGACTAACCGTGGATCGCATACAACCTTCATATTCCTCAACTGTCCCATTAACAGCATTATGTGACACAGCAAAGTTAACAAGGACATCAGTGAGATAATAAAAGTGTGAAAACTCTCTCACTTCTTTATGGCTCTGCTTCAAATCCCAGTGAGCTGCCATGCCATCTACAGTCCACATGATCAGCACCTAAAGCTGCAATATACCTTGCATGTGACTGAACTAATCTTCATGGGCAACAACTCCCTCAAAAGCTAAGTGTTTTTTGTCATGAAAACATTTTATAATTTTTGTAATAGATGTTAATACAGCAGTTAAAAAAATAAATAAAAAATGTAAAGAAAGAAAGAAAGAAAGAAAGAAAGAAAGAAAGAAAGAAAGAAAGAAAGAAAGAAAGAAAGAAAGAAAGAAA